>JAHZMT010004595.1:0-14741 GCA_027743785.1 Sinhomidia bicolor | reverse complement strand
TACATTGTTGTAGCTTAGTTTTACAATATGTCAGACTCTTCAAATAAAAAAAATAAAATATAGGGTTTTTTCCATTTAGTCTCATGTGTGAAATTAGTATGAATGTAAAATTATTAGTTGCGTGCAATATCGTGTAAAATGTTGCAACTTACTTGCACATTGCTCACGCAAAATTGTATATTGGAACTCGGTAATGTATGCTAACTTTATGATCGTCTATAATTGCAGCATTACAAAACACACAATCTTTTCAAGTTCCACTGTTCCTACTGTTCCTTTGGAAGCGAGGTTAAAACGGATCTGGATGAACATTTTGTTTTTGTTCATCCAAATACCTCAGGAAGGGTATTTTACCGTGTGAAGCCACCTCCAACGAGTACAGCACCTAAACCAATTTTTCCAGCTCTAACAAAGAAAAAGAAGCCAACATATCAGTCATCATTGAATCAATCAAACTCTCCGGAAAAAGAGGGTGCGCAGCAGGACCCTCAAGTAAATGCCGTTGACTCGACTGGAATGGATGTTAGCGAAAATGAAGATGCCGAAAAAGGAAGAGTTACCAACTTGAGAGGTATGGTAAATAAATTAGCATAATATTTTAGTGACAACAAACATGGGTGTAATTTCTTTCAATATTTTTACATGAAGGTCGTGATCTGTATCAGTGTGTCACTGGAGATTGTGAATTTGTTGCTGACACCAATGAAATTTTCAAAGAGCATGTTAACACATGCGCTTATGTCGCGGAAAGTCGAAGTCTCTCTTGTGCACATTGCGAGCGAAAAATGAAGACTGGTACCAATCTCCTCGAGCACATGAAAGTTCACGGAGAGAAGAAACAATCTTGCTCTTTGTGTAACTTTAGATGCTGGACTAGCACTGAAATTACCAAGCATATTAAGGTATTACATCCTCGGTGAAAAAAACTTTTATTAATCTGTATAAGTTTCTAGTTTAACAGTACATACCTACTTTATTTTGCAGACGTTTCATCGCGTAATGAGTCATAAGTTGATTAAAAAGGACGTCAATAAGAGCAATCCTGATCCGGATTATATGGCATACCCTAAAGATGTTATGACAAAGTCCTTATGCACTGTAGACAACTTTGATACTAATTACTATTCATTTGCCAAGAAAGCTACTTACTCGTATGACAACGTTGAAAAGCTGCCACTTAATAAGATTTTCAGGTAAGTGATTGTTTCAACTGTAAATGTTTTTTTTACTATATCTATGCAATGCTTACCACACGACTGTCATTTTTTTGTGATTTAGCTCTGAGTTGTACTGTGCCATTTGTCCATACTCTACAAAAGTAAGGTCAAATATGATTAGACATATAGAGATCCACAAACTCGCAAATAAAGACGGAACAATTGCGGTACCTCTGGCACAAAGAATTAACCCTGTTCCTTATCTAAGTCGTGAGGGCTTGGAGTTTGACAAAATGATGAATCTTGCGGCAAGTTCTCATAAAACTGACGGGTATGAGTGCATAGGACAACCGGCATATTGCCTATATATTTCTTTCTGACATGAAGGTGCGTGCTCCAAATTGTTTGCTTATTTCAATTTTTTAATTACAGAACTGCAGCCGAGTCGGATGTGAAGAAACTACCTCAGTTTGTAAAGGAGCAATTTCGATACGTATGTGGTATTTGTGACCACATCACCTCGGACGATGCTCTACTACAAACTCACATTAAAGTCATTCATAATGAAGTTACCTTGTACAAATGTCCGCACTGTGCAAAAAATCCAGAGTCGAGTAAGAAGCGTTATACAATTTTGTTATTCAAATTTGAAGTTAGCTAGATGCTCTGTAGTGATCAGTAGTAATTTTTCTTGCTCGTTGAAATAATAGAGAACAACCCGGACAACACTGTGACTTTAGACAAGATCGCATTTCATTTGAGACTGCATGGTCCAAAGCTTTATAAATGTGGTCACTGCATGGTAGTTCATCATCAACCTCGTCTTATGGAAAAACATATTCCGGAAAAGCATCCCGAAAAGAAACCAATTCACTACTTAATTCGAGATTTAGATCCTGATGGTGTTCCTTCCGCGAGGTAATTAAACTAGTGTATAAGTTATAGCACTTTGGTAAAGTGTAAATAATCGAGTTAATCATTTATACTAATGCAGACCTTCAACTTCCGGTGTAAATAGAAGGCAGTCGGTAGATGACTCAAAGAAAATTTCCTCTGAAAAATGGAAATGCTTTTTGTGCTCTTCAAAGACGATATTTGGATCATGGGACGACGCAAAGACGCACTGTGAAACAGTTCATAAAGTCATGAGTCAATTTATGTGCCTTTTGTGCGGGCGTGCAACGGATGATGTGAAAGTAATGCGTGCACACTGTTATGAAAAATGCTGCGACGAGGAAAAGAAAAAGAAGATACTAGTCATGTTTTCAAAGTAAGTTGTCAATTAAAACAATTTATTTATTTTATTAATATACCAGAAAAGCATTCTATTAATAATTTTTTATATGATTGCAATTCTAGGTGCGAGACATATGACGCAGAAGATGCGACACAAACTGCTCCCATCTGGAAAAAGAACGCTGGTCCTGTTCGTCACATTCATGGCAATTTTACAGAAGATTCTGTCGCCCTCATCAAGCAATACAACAATCAGCAAGGTGAACCATTACCGACCAGCACCCTATCTCCACTAAGAAGTGCCTCTACATTACCAGTGCCTACTAAAAATCAAATGAAGCCTCAGGTAGCATCAACTTCAAAGGCAAGGAGAAGTACTGGAGGATCTTCACCAACGAAATCTAGTCCAATGAAATCTGGACTGGGTTCATCAGGTTCACCACTGAAACTAGAAGTTTTCAAGTTTCGTTGCCACAAGTGCGATATGTATAAAACTAAAAGTCCAAGTGAACTCCGAATTCATCTTTTCAACGAATTTCGTTACAAACGGTAAGAGTCGATTGATTGGCGGCATAAATATTCAATTCCAAAGTTTAATCATGATATCTTTAAATTATTTCAATATCTGAAATACAAATCTTGTTTTTTTCAGATGGGTGTGTCTGATTTGTAACACAAAGTTTACTACAGAGAAATCTTTAAAGGGCCATATAGAACGGGATCATCAAAGAGTATATCAACCAGATCTCTACTATTTGCAACCAGAAAATATAGAAATAGAAGGCGAAGTAAGTTGTATTGTTAAATGCTGTTGTAATTACTAGAAAGTTTTTTTTTAAAAGTCATGATCACTTTGCGAATCTTTATTTTTTCTTTCATTGCGTTTTCCAGATTGACGAATGCATAGAAAAACAAAATAGGAAAAGAGAGATGATACACTCATTTTCTTATGAAAAACTAGGAAGGCTGACCTGTAAACATTGTAACGAAGACGGATACACTTACGACAGTTTCGAGACCCACATTTTGCAAAGACACAGCAGTTGAGATAGGAGTGAATTAATGCGATTACAATATTTCTTCTCGTTCCGTGTATAGCAGTAACTTAAATTCTATTATTAATTTCATATTAATAATAGAATTGTATTAATTATATGGTCTCATAGTAGGATAATTATTGATATTCTCCATAGCTATAGATATTTATTTTCTACAACAATTGTAATATTAAGCTAGACGTAAGTAATATATACTATATATAACTCTATACACACTGATTATTCTAGGAAAGAAGAGAGGATTTTATTGGATAAAGCAACTTGGTATCTATAGATTACACACATTTTTAATGTAAAGAATAGCTGCCGATGATATCACCGTCAGCAATCGTACTCTGTAGGCGCTCCAGAAATAGCTGAAAATTGTCTAAAACGTCTAATAATAAAAAAAATTAAATGTGGTACATTTAAGGTAAGGAATGATTTTACCATATGAATAAATACTTAATCTATCGCATATACACTGAATAGAAAATAATTCCGGTCTTGTTTAAAAGCTATAAAAGTTTAACATGTCTTAAAACTCCCCGTGTACTTATAAGACTATGTATGTATGTATGTATGTATACAGTAGAAATAATACTAATAAAGGATTCGTCGAATTTAAGGTTTGAATAAGTTACATCCTCCGCATAGATCTATAATAAAAGTTTTAGAATATAAAACGGTAATAAAGAATGAAGGTAAGTAAATGTTTGTATACCCATATCACTTGCAATAACCGCGCTTACTTTGTCTTGAGTATTCGTTAAATAATAAGCGAAAGACAGGAAGATTGTCCGGCGTAGAAAAGAGTTCATAATAATAACATGAATAATATAAGTATCAGGTACTGGTAAAGATTATAGACGTTTAAATGTTACGATAGCTTAAAATAGTTCCATAAATAGAAGGTTGAGGACAAGATTTCGCATAATATTGCAGGCAGTATAGTATAAAATGTAATACTTGTGATGTCGTTAGCGTATTGTTGATCTAGTTGTTTGAAATGTTTATATTAGCGCATTTACCTATGCATAATTGTCACACAAAATGACGGAAACCTACTTGAATTTTCACAACATTTATGATTTGTGTTCGTTTTACATAATAAAAATTGACTTGTATTATTATTACTTCTCCTATAGTTTGTTCAAATATGTTTAGATTTTTGTCAGAGATTGGAACGTGAAATTTAACGGATTTGTTACTGGGATCTTTTTGATGTCGAATAAACTCTCGTTTTGAATCAAATCAAATAATGGTGGATAGTTTGATTGATTTTGACGGGCTTTTCATTTTTGCAAACATTTCATTTCCATCACTAAAGTCATGGCATTGAGAGATACTACAAAAAGCAAGCTGGCTGCATATATAAACGTTTTTCTTTTTGCTTTTATCGTCATCGCAAAGACTAGAAATCTCATCTCATAAACGCATCATGAGTCTGCTGCGCGACTTAATAATATACTGGAAAATTATTTATTAGCCACATTTTGACAGTCTTGTACACTATCTAACGTTTTTCTAATTTAATTTAATTTTCTAAAGGTATTTCTAAAAGGTTCATAAAAGTAGTAAAATGGGAAAATATAAGGTGAAACTAAGTGCTGTTAGTATTTAAACAGTTCATAATTGAGGTTGGGGTACTGTGATACAGCTTTATTGTAAGCAGAGTCCATGTCAGCAAAAGTCGAATCTTCTCAATGTGAATAGTTGCGATGAAAAAGATTTTTTCGGGGTTTGTCAAGCTAGACTTTGGCATTTGAAACTTGCCTAGATGTACATTTACTCTGCGCCTTTAAAATTTAAGTTGAACTAAAGAAGCTAAAATTATTGCGTGAATCTTGCCCAGTCAAAAAAAAACCTTTCTTTTGGCTGAGCAAGATTCACGCAATAATTTTCATCATTAATATTAGTATTTAACAGCAATAATGGTAATAATAATGGCCACTTTCATTTATTTATCATCATAAAAAATATTTCTTGGCATGCTGCAAGGATGTTTCAGAAATTATGGGTGTGGTTTCGATAATTTAAAAGTGAAATACTGAATGAGGTGAATAGTAATGTGATACTTTGCTGCTGATACCGCCACTGTCAACTTGTGAATTCATGTTTTGTATGAAATAAAGTCTGTGCAGTATTATTATTAACATATAATGCTCTCATGTTCATCCAAGAAATGTAATTTTGAAAACGTTCCCTTCTGCGATACCAACATATGTATATGCAAAATGTACACTCGTAAAATGTTTTTGGAATAAAAACATATTTTCTTCCGTAAGAGGTAAAAAGTCATTATGAATGCATTTGAAATTACTGCTGACTCTCGTAATGATCTGTAGAATGGACCATAATAATAATAATAATGGCGTGAAAACCTTTTTTATGATGCATAAAAGTAGTTGAAATTCAGGATCACTAAATATGTGTATACTGCGTTATACTGTGCTTTTCGCTATTATTACTACTACTATTTCCTGAACACGAGCTGGGCAAGAATTGTTAGTGTGTTTCAAATCTTCAATCAGAAACAAGCAACTTAATAAAAATGTGACATAGAAGAATTGACTATTTTGTAGGAAATATAAATAATTGCAGTTTTGTCATTACATTTTGCAGTCATTTAGGCATGATTCTTTAGCTAATCCAGTGACTTGATTCTTTCTTCTTCGGAAGTTCCCTCAATCTTTTAGGCACGACTTCAAATTGCCCCAGTCATTTAGACATGATTTTCAAGTTACCAGTCATTTGGGTATGAATCTCAAGCGGGACCGGACAACTGGCACAGAGAATAACTGACATAAGAGGACAACTGGCACCTGGACAACTGGCACTGAGGACAGTTGGCACATATTTCTAAATGTAAATGTAGCATATGAAGGACACCTAGTATTCTTTATGACTGTAAATAACTTTCTCCGCTTTCACCGATTTCAAAAGTTTACACCGAAATTTATTCTAGTTTACACCAAAGATAAGAAAGGTTTACAACAATTGAAATAGTTTTGATTGAGTTTGGTTCGGTTAGGTTCTGCTTTTATAGGTTAGATGCAAATTTATACATGTTTGGTGCAAAATGTTTAGTTTTGGTGTAAACTTTTTTATTTTTGGTGTAAACTTTTACTTTTGCTGTAAAATCGTCATTTTCTCAAAAACCGTTAAGAATTTTAAAAATCTGTCTTCGGATTCTTGTTACTGATCAAAAAGTGATCATAAAACATATTATGCTGTATGCATATGTTATCAGGAAAAAAATTAAATCTTAACGGTCTGCTCAACGGTTGTCGTTGACCAAATTTGCTCTTATTTAATAGCAATTGTCCCATGGAGGCATAAAGTTGGTATGTAAAATTTTTAGTTGAGTAAGTTTTCGATCGGACAGGAAACAGAATTCAGGATACATGCAACATATTTTCCGCACCCACATTCCCTCATGCACCATGGTATTTTTATAACGTTAATACGTCACTTAATAACAAACATGCGTGCAAGCATTGCTGTGAATTGCGGTTGAGTAGTCAGGAAGGTGTATACATAAAAGAAAGTTTTTATTAGCAAAGTTTTTGAAATAATATTCACAAAAACTTAACGAATGATTAAGATAAGTAAGCGGATTTGCAATGATGTATAAGCATAGTCTGTACTTTTATAAATAATCAGTTCTAAAATAAGAAGTAACATTGATAAGCTAAACTGTGTCTCTATTTAAAACACTGGACTTCTATTTTTTTAGTTCTATTAAATGTTTCAAAGTTGTTGTATCCAATATCAATACATCAAATATCATGTTGGTTGATGTTGCAATCATTTTAATGACTCAATTAATAACCAAAGTGTTGTCGTATGTTACAAAGTTACAACACCGCGATTGTAAAGTTCAATCGAAAATGAAACCTAGCAAGCAAGCCTAGCGATGTTTAGACATACAAGAAGAAAAATTGTGCAATAAACAGAATTCGTAGGCATACATAAAACTGTCACGCAGCAGTACATACGCTTATTCATTCATCCCACTTCAAAAATTCCAGCGAAGATGACAAACTGACGCAGCTTTCTTTGTCTTTCTTCAGCAACTCGTTATTCTCTTCACAAGCTTTCTACCCTTAAAACATCATCTCTTTGTTCATTGTACCTTGTACCTCGTCATCCAAAAAAGTAATGCTCTGCGTATTCCTAAAGCCTTGTTTGTCATGATGAAGATTGGATTTATACGTTCAGAATAGATCACAGTTCAGCTTGTCAGTACAAAATACTCGGTAAAAACTTGCCTAACTGAATAAAGTAGCAGCAGTGTTTTCCCGTAAGTGAATTCATTAGGTCAGCAGCAGAGAAGAGAGAAGAAGATACAAAGTTTGTTGGATTTAAATGGAAGGTTCGGTATCACATGCTTTGTTCTTCCCAACCGACCACTCACTTGAGTTTTTGCTTTGTGAGAAAGAGGGTGCAGCAGCGACGGAGCCAGAAAACTGCGTGTAAAGTGTACACCGAGTGAGAAAAAACACTTTATTTATTGCATACGCACTCTGGGGCATCAAGAGACTTTCTTCCTGATTAAGAGATAGTCTTTTGACACGCACAACTTATAAGTTATTGTCTTGAAAAACAAGTGTTTTACAGTTGCCAGTAAAATGCTGACGCTGTCCATTTTAAACACCAATTTTGGTCGCAAAGTTGTTCTTCTGCTACTGGTCGCATTTTCGTTGGCAAAGCAAACAGTTGTTAGCGCTCAACTGGACAACGATTTGGCAAACGAGATTCCACTTGCTACATCAGGAAGCTGTAGAAAGAGTGGACTCTGTTGTCCCGGAAGAGACAGTTCTTGCGTTGTCCAAAAGGCAAAGCCTAATGCCATTATTGAAGATCTAGACGACATCCCTTGCTATTGTGACCATGCTTGCTTGAACATTGGCGATTGTTGTCCGGATTTCAAAGCTGCGTGCGGAGGTAACTATTTTAATTGCTTTGATAAAATTCATATTCTGCATAGATATTTGAATAAAGTAGCAATAATTATTTTACTCTCACATATTTTGTTTTACTGTAACATTAGCAAACAAAAAAATTATAAAGCGGGCACATCATGAACTAAAAAGATGAACGATAATTTCTCATTAATTCATAAAATATCACACTGTCGTGTTAATCCTTTTACCATCAGGCCAATCTTTCACTAACTATCTCAAGAAAGCTAATTGAGCGTCGAAACCTCCTTTCTAAATGTCAAAATGTACTAAAGTTGATTATACGCATAGGTCGTTCAATGACATTTTAAGTTGCATTGTACTTTTAATATTCTAGATACAAGAATTATTACGCACTTTTTTCACAGGCTGCTGTGTCATCTTTTTAAAAATTAATTTACAAAGTTAGCTTCATCACGGTGTTCTCGCTTCACCTATGGCATACTGTAAAAGCTGATTGTTCCCAATTAGCTGAGCGATAAAGTCTGAACTGCGCATTGTTGTAAACTGTTTTATGAGCGTAGAAAAATGCTGGCAAAAAAACCCAAGGAAGCGATAACAGAGCGACAGATTTAATAGGGATTCTAAAAATATCAGTGTGTTCAAGTTTTCCCTGTTTATTTTCCCCATTATCGAAAATCAATGTAGATAACATGCAGAGACGTACTTACAACTAGATGTGTTATGTTTTATTGCATCCTCCACAAAAGTCACTGAAAAAAACATTATAATGAACTCGTACTACCTACGTATGTACATAGTACACATACCTACACATTTCATGCGAGTGTAATTATTACTGAAATGCGTATACCTATACGCCTCATGCAGTAAAAATAAGATTATAATAATATAACTAGTGTCTGCTTCATCTAAACTGTTACGGAAGAAGAAGGGGAACGAATATGTTGGTGGTGGGATACTGTGAATTGGAAACTGTCACACAACTGGAAACATTGCTTGACATTTACGACTGCTTTGTAGTTTCGTTGAAATGACTAGATAATTGCCTGGATTTCGCATGCTTATGGATTCGGTTCAGTAAGTTGCACCCTACCTAACCAGAGTAGATAATATATTAAAATGTCATATAGATAGATACGCCTTTGAGTTGTACAAGCGCATAATGCCCATACTGGAAAAAAGCAATATGCTAATTATAGCTCCTTTCTCTTTTAACTTCCTTGGTTGTGATTGTTTTAAAATGCAACATGTGCACTATATATGCTCCGTGTGCTATTATATGAACTATCCATTCAGAGTTTTTTTCAGTTTGAGAATATATATTGGGGCGAGATAAGTTATAGAACATTTTGAATGAATTCGTAAACACTGCACATTTGTAAATTGCACACTAAACATTTTTTTTCTTTGAGTCATTTTCTTTCTTTGGAGTACAACAAGTACATGCGTCATTTAGATAAAATTACAAATGCACTGTCATTGTGCGCTTTAGCATTTCAGAACTGATTCTAAGGTTACATTCATTGGCAGTATTACGACTTTTATGACGTGACTAAAGTAGGAAAATTCACATTATTGCATCCCATTTCTCCATATTTTTACCATTTAACTGCATAAAGTGAAAGCATCGCCTATTAGCAAGCTGTCTCATATTGTGGATCTCTCTTTATTATTTTCTGGAATAATTATGGTTACGGTAATTGACATGTTTGTTTAAGAAACCTTCCGCATTGTTTTAGCAATTTTTTTGGAAGAACAGTAATAACAATAACAAAAGCGGAATGATAACAGAAATGTTATTATGACAATATTTTGACATGGCATTTATTTCGCAACCCGAAATTATGTAACACATGTCGTACATTTAAAAGATGAACCACAGTTTGGTTCATCGTTTCTTTTTCTTATATTCATTTTGACATCCCGTCGTGAATTATTCTCCACATGACTGTACACATGTGGAAAAGTAAAGGATTGTTTTTTTGTTTCTTTAAATAGTATTCGATTGTCAGATCTCAAATTGGGGATCTTGGTCGGAGTGTGACGCAGACTGCGGCAGTGGCGTAATGACCAGAACAAGAGCAATAATTCAGGAGCCAACCAATGGGGGAAAACCATGTCCCTCATTAATGCAAAAGCGTGGCTGTTTAGGAACAAGATGTCAGCTAAATATTCGAAACACAGTGGAAGGTAAGATAATTAGAGTTTAAATCGAAAGTATTTATATGAGTGCATAAACTCTAGTCCGATCCTGACTGTATCGTTTAGTAAGCACATGCTAGATAGGAAATGAGAGGGAGGCGTAAATATGAAGTGTGTAAAAGAGCGCGGTTTTTTTGCCTACAGAAACGGCTATCATATTACCAGCAGCGTACAGCCACAAGCGTAGAATCAACGAAAGCAACGACATAACGCGAAATCTGAGACTTCGGTATTTAAAACATCCGGACAGGGAAAGAACAAAACCGTAAGTAATTAATACAGCTCGTTGCATTACTGACATGTAGCTAATTAAAATACAAAAGTTTGCACCGAATAGAAAATCCACCTACGCATTTTCTAGAAAAAAGCAAAATCGAATAAATGACACAAGGTATTAATGAAAATTGAGTGACGCTCTTTGTTCTGCTGTTTTTCTGATGCATTGTTTCTGTCGTTGTTCAATTTACACAAAACTTTACTTTTCACTTACACTCATTATGCAAAAACCTACGTTTATGTAGGTGTCTGTAATATTTTTCATTTTAGTATTTCGTAGCAACTGACTTTTGAACTTCTCATAGCTCTGTTAAAATTTGCAAGCACACAAACAAATGCATGCATACTTTGATTGGACTGAAGTGAATTTCGATAAGCGTAGAGAGAGTTTTGAGCTTTATGCAAAAAAATCTCATAGCCATGAAGGAATGCTGACTAAACTTAAATATACATAAACTGACAAAAGTATTAGCGACTAATTGTAGCTTTTACCATTATATATATACATACATTTATATACATATCTACCTACATTTTTACACAAAAATGCTGCTGGCAGTATAATATTATTGTATCCAGGTATTGTAAACTCTAACTTTTAAATATATTATATTACCCTAAATATTTCTATGTATATTGCCACACAATAACAAATGGATTGCTGCTCCTGTAAATGGATCAACCGTAAATTTTTCAAAACCGCACACTGACGTTGAACAAGGTATTGCGTCGAGTTTGAAGTCATTCGATCAACAAAGGCTTGTCGAGCAATGGAGAGCTTTTACAACCTAAGAGAAGGTAACGCCTACTAAAAAGCTTCATGATGAATGAGGTTTATATTCAACATTATAATAATATTGTATTGCACACTACTTTTCCCTTTACATTTGCATTGAACATGTGAAAATGGTTAAAGTCGTCACTGGTCACTGATGTGCTCATTATTATTACTATTATTATACATACTTTACCCCTTGTTTAAAGATAAAGTATTATATATCAAGGTTTTCTTTTATTCAACTACCAAGTACTACTACCTATCAACTTCCATTATATCATTGTAGTTTGTAGTATGTATTTACAACAGTCATTCTTTTGTTTCTACAGTCTAAAAAAATGCCTCTTTTAATGCAGCTACTTGAGCGTGCGTGAGCGTGAGTGAGGTGTAATCAATGCCTTTCTTTCTTTCTTGGCTTCAGTTTGCTTTCGCTTTTTTAAAAGCATCTCTCCAGATTTATCTCATTGTGCCTCATTTTCTTACATGGTTTCTCTCCACCACTATTTACCTCCTTTGCAAGCACTTGATTGTTTTTGTTGAACCTAAACGGACAACAAAGGGACTGTTAATCTGAGCGCAGTGGAGTAGATAATAATAATAAAACTGATGATGAAGTTCTTGTAGGAGGCATTTTTAGGAATATATAGTTGAAATTCCATCCTTCAACCACCTGCATGCACGTTAAAAATAATAATAATAATAATAACACATAATATACACAGCAACAAAGACGGCGACGACGAGTGTATTGTTACAATTTTTAACGTTTGTGAAATTAGCCTAAACATTTTGTTATTCTGTCTCCTATTTATGTGGTGAGTGGTGGTGATCCACACACGTCGTGTGATGATGGTGTCTAGTCATTTAAAAAGGGAAGTTCCTCCAGATACCATAATAATAACATTAGACGGGTAAAAAGAAACCAGTAAACTTTTAATAGAACAATCGCTTCGCTTTCGAAGAACTTGAAGAAGGGCGACGAAACAGTGCTTGAGGCTTTGGACAAATCAGTCATGTATGTATGTATGCATGTGTACGTAAGTACGTATTATAATATATACGCCTACCTGAGCAGAACTTTTCATCACGAATTTTTTCCCTGTCGTCGTCCAGGCAGCAATTGCATATTGTATTGTTCTCATCCTGAGCGTGGAATTTCTTTTCCTGTGGTGATGATGAGGCGTTGTTGCTCGTTGTTTAACAATGAACATGAACAAGTGGTCCTATCAGCGTAATCCATTAATTGAGAAGCTGGGAAGGACCAAGACCATGTACCTGTTACACACCTTTTCTTGTCTCATTTATCTTCTTGGTATTTATATTTACTTTCATGTACTCACTACTACTGAGTACTGACCCAATTTCCAGTGGAACGCTACTTCCAGCAGATATTTTTTTTACCTTGAACGAAGAATTCTAGACTTTAATTCAGTTTTTTTGATTCTATTAAACCCTTTTCAGTTTTCTTATTTCAAGGAGTTTGTTACTTTACATGTTGTACTAAAAGTTGCAGAAGTCTTTTACACTTCTCAGTAGTCCATAGTATAGGTAGGTTACGAATTTAAAGTAATCTATGTAAAATTTCAATTTATAGTGATGAACTGGTTTTATTTATACACAAACACAAAGGTCTGTTTTTATTCGTTTATGGATTTTTTCCAAGAACTCTTATAAAACAGTTTTATGATTGTTTTTATTTTCTTGGACAGTTTAGCTCTGATATAGTAAATGACAAGCAGCATGAATGCATAATAATGTATTAAGCAAGCGCAAATTTTGTACCTCAAACTAAGAGTAATTGCTATTTTTATTCCAATTTAGTCATAGAAATAAACCGCTCAATCGAAATAGAAAAGTAGCGAAAGTAAAGCAATTAAAATAGTTTTAGTTAAGTAAAATAATTCCAATTGTCATAAAGTACAGCGTGTGAAAAACAGAACGAATTTATTCAATTCCGTTTAGAAGTTACCCCAAAGAAAACCTTTTGAGAAAGATAATTTTCTCGTAAACGATAAAAGATTTTAAAATTAGACTTCACATTCTTGTTATTCCTCAAAAATGAACTCTAATGCAATACTCCATGTTTATGCTACGCTTTAAAAAATTAGGTCGTAACGGTTTTTATCGGTCGCCGTTGAACTGGGCCGTTCAAAATCTCACCTAGACTTCCTCTAAGTCATCAGTACTCTGTTGGTGAAAACAGATTTTGAATAGCTCTTTTAGTTTTTGAGATATCATGTTCATGGACGGATGGAAAAGACGTACAGACCAAACATTCCCATCACGTAGCTCATAGTTTTCGCTACTTAATAATGATGAATTGCATTAAACTATGGTTAAAAGAGTGCTTCACGTTGGGTTAGGTACTTTTAAAATAAATTTAGAAACGAGTCATCTGCAAATTGTTTTTCGTAATATCAGGATACTACTACAACTTGTAGTTTTTTAGCATCGAAATTACGTGAGCTTCCCTGTCTTTGTTCTGCTGTATAAATCAACAGGGTATCTATAAGCAAGGTTTGAGTACCTTGGCTGCATGAACATGAATAAACAAGTGCATTCCACGTCAATATTTTGTCGTATGTCATGTGCATCAAGCATGAAAGAAAACTTTCTCTTGCGTTTTTCCGGTGTCATGATTCCTTTTCCCTTCAACTCGCTTATCCTTTTATATTCTTGCCAAACATTAAAATGCAGATTCCAAGTCGTAAATTGCAATACAAGTGAATTGTAGTTTTCCTACTACACTTTTCAAAGAAATCTCTACACGAGCTGCACCTGCACGTACAATGAGTAAATTAGCACCAAAATTTTGGAATATATAGTAGAACCTCCTGCTTTTAATCAAATTCACAAAATGTCTTATTTCTAATTTTCTTTATATGCTAATATTACATTCGCAGTCACATACATATTGTAATTGTATCGTATTTCATTGCACCAGCATTTGACCGGAAACCACTGACACTGAAGAGTTTTCGTTTCGTTGTCTCTAAACTCAATTTAAACTGCAATCATAGGCTATGACCAGTTATTTACTGTTGACCCTTTGCTATCAAATGACACGACATAAATTTTCAGTTTTGTTGACAATTGTCAACGAAAAAATTTAACAACAAAAAAA
>JAHZMT010004594.1:0-10083 GCA_027743785.1 Sinhomidia bicolor | reverse complement strand
TGTCAACTGTGTAGACGTGTAAGCAGTGTGTAACAGCCCGTAAATCAAGGTTGTAGGAATTAAAGAAGAAGAAAAAAAAAATTTGCCATCATTGCACTTATTTCGTAAATTTTGGCCTGGCTACTACTACTGCACTGCTTGACTACAATAATCCAAAGTGAATTTGTAGAGACGGGCAAGGAAACAGTATATAAAAATAGCATGCACAAGTACGTACGTACGTACGTGTCGCCCTGGTATCATCGGATAGCAATGAGAAGTAGCCTAGTAATATGTTATTGTGTATTAAAAGATTTGTTTCTGCTGTCGTTGCAGAAAAAAACTCTCTGCAAGGAGAAGGGGAAAAGAACAAGTTGGAAGAGACAGAAAATAAGGAAAAGGAATAAGATATTATTTCGGGTAATCACAGAAAGCAAAAAGGATGAAAACATATTTACTGAGGAAAGGTCACTAAAAGCATTTTAGTTTGGGAGTAAAAAAGAAGGAGAAGAAGAAGAAGTAATCTGACAAGGAACCCTTTCCATGTGACTGGAGAGAACTTACGGCTAGTCTATATAAAGTCTAGTAGCAATGCTGCAAGAAGATTTACGATAATCAAGTCAAGTAATAACTTATAAGAACAAAGGCAGCTAATTATTTCTCCTGTCTTTTTTTCAAACGTAAAACTTGATGCTTTATATTCTCTTGGGTGATTTAATCTATTTAAAAAAAAATATTTCATCTAATTGCTATTAAGTTGGCTTGATATTGAGTTCAGCCACCGTAATGACATACATTTACTTGAATTATTGCTTTCTTTTTTTAAAGAAAATCTCAAGTGGCCAGTCACCTGGAAACTTTACCTAGTAAGTTCATATATCCGTCTATCTACTGCACTTAAAAGGCTTGTGCTGACACAAGAAGAAAAAAAATAAATGAGTTGAAATGTGCAGGATTGCTATTACTACCCTTACATTTATGGAACAATTGGAACGTACACGTATCTCCAAAAAAAGAGAGAGAAACGTATGATTTGACTTTTTTTCTCTCTCTCCTTTTCACTCTGTCAAAGATGGATATGAAGAAAAAGACTGCATGGATGAGAGTCTATGGAATAAATGGGAATGGATGGAGTGGTGGTGCTTAGACTGGTGAAGTGGTGATGGTGGTGGTGGTGGTGACTTGACTGGTGATCAGGAGGATGATCTGGATCGCTAACACAGACAGAACAGACAGACTGGAAGAAGAAGAAAAAAAAAGAAGAAGAAGTGTTTCTTTCAAGTTCCGTTTTTTAGTTGCCATTTCACGGCCATGTGATTTTTACACTCTTATAAAATACCAAAAAGAGGGATTGGATTTCTCTTTTTTTCTCCTTTCATTTTTTTTCTTCTATCTATTTTTTGTGTGTAGTGATAGCAGCGGTGCCAATGTTATTTAGTGTTGGGGGCTTTAATGTCATTATAAATCGCTGAAGCTATGCAGTTAAAAACTCACAAAGTGTCTTACTGACAGATAAATTACTACAACGGCTACTACTACCATCCACCACCACCATCCCCTCATTTTTCTTTCCTCCGGCATGAAGAAGAGGAGGAGAAGGAGGAGGAAATAAAATAAATGTATTGATGATGATGGTCATGATCGTGTCATTTTGGTACGTGTGTGTGCTCAGCAGAAGGATAATAGTAGAAACATGATCAGTAGTAACAGTGGCAGCAGCAGCAGCGCTGGTACAGTTTAAGACATTGTATTTAAGTGAAAGTTGATGTGTTCTCAATTCCTTTGCTTCACTTGAAGTCAATCTTACAATTTTTTTTTTATTTCCAAGGCGATTTTTTTTGCTCTGTTCTGTTCTGTTCTTTCGCTTGGAAATAACCACTAAATTCTTTTGGAGAACGAAGTTACTCAGAAGCTCATTTATTACTCTTGAGTCCTTGCACGTCCAATTCTTCCACTCTGCCAGTTGATCAGTCAACAGAGCAATGAAATTGCTGGGCTGGTGGATTTTCATGGAATGCTCCTTTCTTCCACTTCCTAAAAACATTATTTTCAGCAAACGGAAAAACGGAAAAACCAACAAAACTCAAAACCCATTAAGTTTTTTTTCCTCTAGCAATCTTCACATTTGCAAAGAATACCATAGCAAATTGTATGATGCTGGTAGTAGTAGTGGTAGTAGTAGGAGTATTAATGGCGAAAGGGCAATTTCATACAAATAAATTCAAATAAGTACTACAAAACACTTATCAATTTAATCATGATAATTGCCCATCAATCTTGGTCAGCTTTTCAAGAATAATATATATACATACATGCATACCTACCTCTACATACGTGTAGGCATGCATTTTCCCTTTCGCATTACTCTCGGTACTGCTATACGTGCGTAATGTATATTTTTACTCACAGTGTTTTTACGACTACTGGCTTGGTGGAAAACAAGTGAAAGCTTGGCAAGGACAAGAAGAAAGCGTTAAACCTTGTTTCTTGAATATATATTTTTTTTCCTTGACCAAACATATTTTCTTGTTTTATTGTTATTGCCACCAGACAAGCATAATATTTACTTAAATACATGCATACATGTTTGCTCATTCATCTTTAAGTAAAACTTTTACACATGATTGGATTTTTTCTTTGCTTCCGCAGTTGGTGGCCGTGGTGGTGCTAATAGTGATGATGATGATGATGATGGTAACGATTTGTTGTACTTACAACTTTCATTCCACACACTCACAAGTCATCCATCATTCTGAGAAAGCCAAGCAGAAAAAAATAAATACTAATATATAAAAGCTTCTTATGAACGGCGTCCTCTTGTTGTTAATGCCGAATTGCTTTTACTTTCTTTCTTTAGCTTCTTCGCCACAGTTAATTTTAATGGATGTGATGTGATGTGTGTGTGGCTACTACTACTATTACTACAGCTTATTGGTATAGACGGGTAGATAAAACAGACAGTTTTAAACAAAAAAAAACGCCTCACTTCACCGGCAGAATTTCAAAGTTGCTCTTTGATATTGCGAGTAAAAAATGAGCCACTAAACTGGCAGCTAGCACATTATGCAAATTATGTTACTTTATTTCATTATGCAGCCTTTTAGAGTATTCCGTGTTCGGTTGTTTTTCAGCAAAAGACACAAGGCAACGAAAGAAAAAAAAATCGTGTAATGTTTTATCCTTTTGAAGTAAATAAAGTGAAAAAAGGAATGTTTGTTTGCTGTTGTGCTTTTCTGATATGGCGTTACGCGGGGCGGTAAGCGAATTGGGAAAAAAAGAATGCATGCAGGTAAACACGTCTTTTTTGTAAGGAGACTTGCATGAAAATTGATGATGATGCTGCTGCTGCTGCTAAACTGTGAGCATACACATACATAATAAATATTAAACGTTTAGCGTGCTATCCCCAAACAGCACCCGTTCCTGCTCACTACCATTGGCTGGAAAACGGGGGAAAAAATAAGTGGCAAATAACTTTGGACCATTGCAAGTGTCAGGATTTTGCGGCATCAACCAAGGAGAAGGTACGAAAATAAACTATGACAATGAAGTAATACCATGACGACGACGACGACGAGGACGACTAGTGCGACGAGAGTGGTTCTCTGATTATGATAGCAATAATAATAATAATAATAGTTTGGAGGCACCATGTCTTTTTTGCTCAATGGCGTTTCCAACGCCGCCGTTTGTTCGCCACTGCTGCCTGTGCGTTCTGCTGTGTATGTATGCATGTATGTTACAACAAACAGCCGAGAAGCCCATTCGTTTTTTTTCTCCTTTATGCAAGCATGCTTTTTCTCTTGCTTCCCGTTTTCTCTCTCATGCAGCGCGTTTTAATATAGGCTTGGCTGAAATTGCTGCCAATTTACATGCAGTGAGCAACACCGCATCGTATAATTTAATGAGTGCTTTAGCCAAAGAATCTATGAGCCATGGCCATAGTAACGAATAATGATGACTCGCACGGTAAACACATGCCAGAAAAAAAATATATATAAGGCCTTTCCATTTTTATCCTCTTTTTCTTGTTCCACCAACCACCACCAACCACCACCAACACCAAAACATGCTATTTTCGTCGTGGTGGCGGTGGTGGTGGTAACTTTCTTTTTTTTGCTTTTGTGTTGATAAACTGACGCTCTTTCTTTACTCAATATACCCATTTGAAAGCAAAATGAGAAAATGTAGGGTTGTAAACTGAGAATGGATAAAAGATGGCGATCAAGAGCAAAATCACTTTGTCATTATTACTACACCAAGAAAAACAGCAGCAAGTTAACCACCGCCAACAACGTGATCATTTTTCTTTTTCTTTTTTTTGTCTTCTTTTTTAAAACACAGATCATCTGACTACAAGTAAAGTTTCCCGAGGCAAAAAGGAGAAGAAAAAAAAATAACACCAGCTTTGTAACTAAACACTGCTATCACCAAAAAAAGCATCCTTTTATTATTTGTTGTTGGTGTTGTCTATAGGATAATGTCAATGGTGAAACGTGTCGCAAGTTTGCAATGCAACCAACACAAAATGAAAAAAAACACGGCGTCTTTTTTTTCAAGTGCAGCATTTAGCTTTGCTCCAGTTTGGCTTTGACCTGACTTATAAATAAAGCCAGCCAGCAAGCAAGCAAAAAAAATTTTTTTTCTTCCTTCTCTCCTCCAAATTGATCCCATCTTCTACTTTTACAGATGCTTTTCCTTTTTTTTCTCTCTCTCTCGCTCTCTTTGTGTGCAATGGGACTGTAGTAAATGCCATCATTTTCCTTTCTCGCTATCTGCTCTTCTTCTTCGTCTTCCACTTTTTGTTCTTGGTCGTCTTCTCACTGGATGATGATGGACAGCCAAGCCAACAATCCATTCTCTGCTGCTGCCTAGCCTATTTTTTTCCACGGTGCTACACATTTTGATCATGATGGACATGACTATTCTTTTCCCGTTCATTCTCTCTTGCTCACAGCCTTGCAATTTCGTATTTTTTCCCCACTTTCTCGTTTCCTCTCTCTCTCTCTCTCTCTTCAATATACATACTTTTGGTCAAACAGCAGAGTACATTTGTAGTAGATTCAACATCACAATTTTTTGTGTATCATCCATCTATTATGACCTTACCCGTTAGGGAAGTAGCCAAGAAAGAAAGAAAAAAACACATCAAGTGTCAGTTGTGCGTGTGTGGAGGAGTATTAGATGGGAGTTTTTATTCCAACGGATAAGAAAAGGAGGAGAAGATGAAGAAGAGGAGAAAAAAAGGAGAAAGAAAAGTGATGTGCTGCTTGCTTTCTTCTACAGCTTGCTTTGCTACTATCCATTTGTAGCCAGTCTCCTTTGCCTGGCCTGGCCCACAAGACTTTCTCCTCTTCTTCTTTTTCTTTGCTAACTGCTGTGTAGCTTGCAGCAGTTTAGAGAAGAGGAACATCATTTTGCCTGGGTGTATATGTATACAGCTTGGCATAGCATACATACCTACTTTTTTCCCCTCTCTTTCTTCCTATTACTTTGTTGAGCACATCCTTCTTCTACCTTGTAGGTTTACTCAAGAGAAAGAAGGTTTAAGCTGAGAGCTATACATGATAGAATCAGTTAGGTGGAAGAGAAGAAGAAGAAAAAAAAATTCACATTCGAAAGGTTTTTTTCTCTTCTCTTTCTTTTTCTCTATTTTTTTTGGTGCAACTTTTCACTCGTTGGCTTTTATGTGCGCTGAAGCTGGCTAAAGAAAGAATGGATGATGACCAACAGTAGGTAGTAGATTGGTGGTGGGAGCGATGGTGAAAAATTCACATGCTAACCTATGAATCATTCCTATCATATCAAAAAGTACAAAGTCGTTATGGACAAAAGAAGAAGAAGAAGAAGACGACGAGGAGGAAAAAGCTGGGAAGCTCAAGAAGTAACACATTTTCTATTATTATTTTTTTCCTTTTCTATTTGAGCTGGGAAGGAAATAGAATAGGGGAAAAAATCAGCGGACGGATATAATACATTTATTTATTTTACTTTTTCGTTCTTTTTTCCTCATGACTTTGTGTGTGTGTGTGTGCATGTGACCACTTATGAAAAGAGAGCGGAAAAGGAAGTAACAGTAAGTGAACTCGTTTTCCAATTCAATGCCTTCTTCTCTCACTCAGAGTTTATTGCTGCTAAACAAAAAAAAGTGAATTGAATTGTGGAAAGAGTGTAGAAAAGATGAAGAAAGAGCTCTGGAAAAATAATATGTATATACAAATAAATCTTTCGTTTGATCTGAAGCCATTATTATTATTATTATTAGTTGTTGTAGCAGCATTCTGTTGACTTTTTGTTCGTGGGCAGTACGCAATTTTTAGTCGTTGATGTTTGATAAGAATGGATGATAAAATGGTTTATTTGCCATTTTGAAACTTGAGCAATAATGCGGGATGCTAACGAATGAAAATTGAAGGCGAAGCTTTTAAATTTAGCTTGAAAATAAATAAATAAAAAGTATTTTAGCACTTACCGAGCCGAGCGGTGAGCAGAGTGTGGCATGATGGAGGATGATGATTGATGATGAGGACAATTGACAGGAACAAAAAAAATTTGAGGGAAAATATTACTACTGTTTTATAACCGTGAAGCTACTACTAATACTGCTAGTATCACGCCAAGAGACAGGAATGTTCAGTCATGTAATGAGAACAGGCAGCTAGCTAGCTTGCTGTCAACTTTTTTTTTTAGTCTGGATATTAGATATCCGGCAGCACAGTGAAGAAAACGGGGAAGATAATGTAAAAGTGGACAAAGGCCGCGGATACACGGATGTATGATGTAGGTGCAGATAGATAGATAGGTAGGTAGATGGATATTCTCTCCCTTTTTATTCTTTGCAGCACGGGGCAACGTGACTACCGTCTAGAAACTTCACACTTGGCTAGCTCACTTGTTCTTTTGTTCAGAATGTTCTTCCGAGGATTATGAGTGTTTTGACACGTTCAGGTAGACTAATACCACAACTGTCCAAGTATCTACTTTTTTGATAATCTCGTTCTTACTCAACGGTTGCACCCTTTAGCTGTCTTGTTATGTTGCCGTGATTGGTAGCAGAAGTGTGTGCGAAGAAAAACGTACAAGTTGTCTGGCTCGCAGTTTTCTTCCCGCGATTATTATCATCGGAGAGAAACAGGAACACGGTGTGAGGAGACGAAGAACTAACTGCAGCAGTGATGGCTGTTATCTTCTGGCATGTACTTTGTAGCGTTCCTTTTATTACTATTATTATTATTATCCGGTTGACACACACACAGACAGCACACCGGCGGCAGCAGTGGTAGTAGATAGTGGTGGCAGGGTTGTTGACAGGCACACCGAAGATGACACGGATGATACGGTGATGACGACGACGACGACAACGTTGACTACAACAGCAACAACGGACAAGCTAAAGTGAGGTTGATGATAGGGATCTAAATGGAGGAAAGTAAAAAAAAGGTGTTACGGAACTGAGCATGTAGTAGTAACACTATCTCCTTTTTTTCTCTCTCTCTCTTAAACATAAATAAATATCTCTCTAGTAAATAACTATACTAAGTGGTTACTAGAGTATACACATAGCTTGCTAGACATTTCAGGCGAGTGTTTAGCTGCTTTCCCTGTCTCTAAGAAAAAATAATAATCTGCAAGCGAAGAAGAGCAGGACGACAAGGACGAAACAGGAAACGAGACAACGTCTTTTACACCAAGTTGGCTCCTGTCGTCGTCATCCAACTACTACTACCTACCACCACCACCAGTCCTTCTTCTTTCTTTCTTTCCTTCTACTTTTTTTTCTTCTTCTCTTTCTTGAAAAAATACACATGCACACAAGTAACAGAGAAGAGGTGGAAGAAAGGGGAAAAAATGTAAAAGTATCGTGTGTGTGTGTGTGTAAAGGAATCTGAGAAGATGAGAGAAAGATAAAAATGGTAGTAGTGGGTGAGTGTGTAAAGTGAGTGAGACGCAGTCACAACTCACAATGTCGTTGTCTACCAGCAGCAGTAACAGAGCTGCTTTCACTTACTTGCTTTTTTTTGTCCCTGAGTAAGTCTTGCCTGATTTTTCTTTTTTAGCTTAGCAGCAGCGGTGTAATAACAACAATGAACAGACACACACAGACCCACACACAGCATGCAGACATTATATACTTTTTTTGCAAACAGGCGCCTTTCGCTGTATTACCAGTACTGCTTCTTGCTAGTGGAATGTATGCATGCTCCAATGCTCTCCTGTCTGTCCAATATTTATGATTATTATTTGTCACACTGGTTCTATGACTACGGCTGCTGCACAGTTTCGATGAAAAAGATAGTGTGCCTGTGTGCGTGCATACACACAAAAAATCATACAACATATATATACATTCATATATATATATACGCTTTTGGCATGTCTCTCTCTCTCTCTAAATGTGCATGTTTGCCCATTTCCTTGGCCGGCTTAAAAGTCATGCAAGACTCTTTCTTAGTCATGCTACACTTTATTATTCTTATTATAATTGTTATATTTTCAGATGCTCATTCTTACCATATTTTTGCTGCTTAGAATTTACAGAGCGAGAGAGAGAGAGAGACGCACATACACAAAAACATATTTACAACAACTTATTTTTTGTATAAACTAGCATGCTTTTTTCTTGATATTTCTTTTTACTTTGCGGAAAAAAGCATAATGTTGACAATGAGAATGACAACGAGGAGGATGAGAATTGTGGATATATGTAGCAAGAAAGAAACGCAAAGAGAGAAGAAGAAAAAAAACGTTTGTGTTCATAGCTGCAGCAGCAGCAAAAGTAGTCGCCGTTTTCGTCACAAAGTTCGCAAGGGAATAGAGGATGAAAGAGAGAGAGAGAGAGAGGCAGCGAGCAAGAGAAGAAAGAAAGAAATAGGAGTAAAGAGAGATTTTTTTCTACTCACTCATTCCCGGAAACTTGTTGAGAGTAAAGAGCGACTCTCTCTCTCTCACTTCTCGAGTTTCTCCTTTGTCAACACAACAACAAAAAGAGAAATTACGAAAGGGATTGAGTGAGTAAGTAGCATTGTGAAATGCGTGCTGTACGTCTACTCTGCTGCTTCTACCATTCCGTAAAAAAATATATGTACGATTTGCTGGGATAAATATAGAATCTTGTGAAATTAGAGGCAGCAGCAGGCCTATGTACAAGCTTCTTTTTTAAAAAAAAAATAAGAAGAAGAAAATACTGACCGCTATACAGACTTTGTTTTTTTTTCTTCTTTTTTCCCTATCTATCTTTTTGTAGACTTGGACTGCGAGAAAGAGAGAGAGAGAAAAAAATAGTAGGGCAACATGCTAGTCGCTCTGCTGTAGTTACACATTATTACGCTACCGCCATTCTCAATGTCTTTGTCCGCGACTACAAAGAGAAAAATGTGGCTCGCTGGAGTAGTATAATATGCTATGCGCCTACTTACATTCATTCATTCTTGTTCACATCGAGGAGACGTAGTACATGTGTGTGTGTGTGCATGCTGCTGCCGCTACAAGGTACTCTCTATTGACACCTTGTAATTTACCTTGCGTGACAAGACTTAACTGGCTGAAAAAAATCCCCTTTTTTTCTTATGTCATCAAAATCTCCCACACAATAAGTTATGACAGTAACTTTTTTCTCAAATAATATTAATGGGGTGATGACGACGACAACGATGATGATGACAACGACCAAGTTGTTGGTATAATCTTTTTTGAAGACAGAATAAGTAAATGTTCCAAACAAAATGGCAAAATCACCGGCCATTTTTTTCCTGCCCCTTGCCTTTTCTCATGAAGGAAGGAAATGGAGTTTTAAAAGTAAAGAAATTAATCAAATTTGCAAGCACCCTCACACACACACACACACACATACACATACATACGTACAGTCTAAAAAAACATGCAAACAAACAAGAAAAATCACTAAATTAATCATACATATTTTTTTCCGTTTTGTCACAGTCCGGACACATTCAACATAATAATAACAATAAGTGACTTGTGTAGTTATTTAGGCATTCAACAATAGCTCTTTTGGAAACAAAATGTGGCTATGTAAAAAAACATGAATATCAATGAAAAATTACAAAGTATTTTTTTTGTCCTGGCCAAGCTTTCTGTATATAT
>JAHZMT010004593.1:0-18807 GCA_027743785.1 Sinhomidia bicolor | reverse complement strand
GGCATATTTTTGAAAATTATTGCTGTAGTCCAAATGCATGTATTGTCGAAGAGGTACCAGAACTGAACAGGAAATACTGGACAGAGTGCAAATTCTGGCCGGCAAAGAAAGTATGTGGGAAAGATGCGTAAGTTGAAAAAAATTTTAAGTAAAACTTCAATTAATCTTGAGAATTTCAAAATAAATTTTAAAGTGTTTATTATTATCAGCATTATACGTTATGAGTGCTGCGAGGGGTACAAACAGATTCCAGGAGAGGAAGGATGCACAGGGGGTAATGTGATACCATTGATTATAATTTAATCTCTATCGATAAAGTTTTTTATTTTTTTATTTAATTGCTTGAACAGTGAAACCACTAAAGAATGTGGTAGAAACTGCGAGAGATTTGGGAGCAAACAAATTTGTAAAATTCCTCGAAGACTCTGGACTAGCACAGGAGCTCTCCCAACCCGGAACGTTTACACTCTTTGCACCGCTGGACTCTGCCTTTGACGGTTCCTTTGGAGCTCAAACTATAATGAAAATTCAAAGTTTCATGAACTCTGCTGATAATCCCGTTCTCAGATATCACGTTTCTAACCAAAAGTACCCATCCCGCGACTTTGCTGGAAATAATGAAGTGGAAAGTCAATACGAAGGAAGAAAGCTGAGAATTAGCAAATACACTACTGGGGTAACATGAGACATGCTTATAAATAGTGTATTAAAGAGTGTCGTGTTTCATTATCATTGCATTTTGTCTTGCAGATGGAAACTGTGAACTGTGTCCTTATTGTTCGTAAAGACCAAGAAGCTAGCAACGGAATTGTACATGTAATCGATGCCCCTCTTGACCCAACTCTGCTAATCCCGAGGGATGTCGCCCAGGTTGTGGTTGAAGACGGTAGATTTGCCAAAATGTCGGAAGCCATGGAGCGGTGCAATTTCATGACCCGACTTCGCGAGCCAGGAAAGACGTTTACAGTACTTGCCCCATCTGACGAAGCATTTCTGAAAATCCCCCCAGCTCGTTTGGAAAAAATGTTGTCAGATCAAGAGTCCTGCGTGGCACTCTTGGAAAACCATGTTATTCCTCACGTCATGTGCCTTCCAGTAATCACAGAAGAATACAAGGCGAGATCTGTAGGACTTGCAAAAGTAGGCTTTGATTGTGACGAAAAGGGCCATACTGTCGAGGGGAGAAGACTCAGCGGGGAAATGATTCTAGGCAATAATGGTGTGGTTTACATGCTTGACGATGTTTTGATCCCTGACCGAGGTAAAAATG
The DNA here is from genome assembly GCA_027743785.1 of Sinhomidia bicolor. Lineage (NCBI taxonomy): Eukaryota > Metazoa > Arthropoda > Collembola > Entomobryomorpha > Entomobryidae > Sinhomidia > Sinhomidia bicolor. The sequence goes on along the minus strand of JAHZMT010004593.1, from coordinate 17,537 downwards.
GAAAAAGTTTGGTAGTATGGTTTCATCATCATTTTAATAGCTTATCTGAAAGTTAAATCAGGCCAAGTTCATCAAAATATTTATATAATTTACGTTTTCTATCTCTACAGCTCGCACACTTTTGGAATTGGCAGAGAGCCGTCACCTGCAAACATTCAGTCAGCTTATCAAAATAGGTGGTCTAGATGATCTCTTCAACGACTTGGGAAACTACACTTTGTTTGCACCTAGCGAAGAGGCTCTATACTGTACATACTATATGAAAGCATTCTTTGAATGATATTATTACCTTTAATCCGCTAAAGCCCATGACTTGTTTTACTAACCCACATTTTACTAACTCCTTTACAGCTATCGACCAAGACATTTTGAATAGCGCCAGAAGAAATCGCGATCTTGCTAGAAAGCTGGTTTTGTACCATGCTTTACCCGGAAAACTCACGACCAACCAAATAATCCACAATCAGAATTTGGTTACCTTGGACAGTGAAAATGCCGTACGCCTTTCCGTTTACAGGAAGGGCTATGGTGTAGAAGATGCACTTATTGAGGAGAGGGACATTGAGGGCATGAATGGTGTTTTGCACATTGTCGACAAGGTAATTTTCCCGGCAACAGAAAGCGCTGGAGACATTCTTCGCAAGAGCAGCAACTACAGCATGTTCCTTCAAGTAATGGAGCAGGTTTTGGATAGGGAACCCCAAGCTATAGACCTAAGACGAGGTCAAACAACAAGTCATTACACATTCCTCGTGCCAACGGATGAAGCCTTCAATCGACTTGGAGAAACGAGGTTGAGACGTCTGCAGACTGACACGGATTATATGACCAAGGCAAGAAACGTCATTATCATTTTAGAAGATTATCTGTCTGTTTTAATAAAACATAGGTATATCTGCTAACCTCGATTGTATTACAAAAATGTGCGTATATTTACATCTTGCCATACACAGGTAATAAAGAATCATGTAACGCAGAACATGTTGGCGTCACATGCTCTCAAACCGAATTTGACTTACGAGGTGCCCACGAGACAAAATGCAGTTGGACTTTGTAGGCGGAATGGCAAGTTGACGGTGAGGATGAAACGATATTTTTTGTTTAAAAAATAATATTGCTGTACTGAGATTTATATTATGACTCTCTCATCCATTTACTTGTTTACTTTACTTTGTAGGTCAACAAAGAAGCGTCTGTTGTGAAGGAGGATATTGTGAGCTCAAACGGAATCATTCATATCATTGATAAAATCTTGCTGCCGGATGAGGAGACACCTTGCTGCTCATAAACCCCAATTAGATATAATTTAGGCTTATTATTATTATTTCATAAGAATTAGTATAAAAATATAAGGGAAAATATCTCATCATAACAATAATCTCGTGTAGTAATTCTTTTCTTTGTCTACTGCACCGTCACTTTTTATCTTGTATGTGTGTCGCTGGCACTGATACTCTTTTTATATTATCACTTTTAACCCTATTTATCTGTAGGATTAACGTCACTACCATTGGCGAAAGAAGCTACTTTTTGGGATTAAAATACTTTATTGGGTAAATTACATATAAGGTACGTAAAAGTGTGCAATAAAACAATACATGGCAGTTGTGAGGTTGGCAAACGTAGTAAAAATTTAATATGTCAGTAAGAGAGAACAGATTTGATGAAAAAACGCATAAATGTTTTCCGTGAAAGGTTTTTAATTTATTAGCTATTATAATTGCGTATTATGTTTATCACTGCCAATAAATTACATCATTTTACATTATATAATTCAATTTGATTTAATATGTGAAATGTGGAAAAATAAATATGATGGTATAAGAATTACGTTAATTTAAGGGATTTACAGTTTTGTAGTATTTTGTAATTATTTTTTATTCAAAAATGCGATGATGTCATGTTTCAATGTGTGTTGTGGGAAAAGTTTTTGTTAATATTTATGTGTTAAAAGCAAATATTTTGATCATTTCATGGTGTGAAATCGTCAAAATTAATTTGAAAGTTTTGGGAAACCCTTGAAAGCTGAAAGTAGCCATGTCCTTCGGTATATCCAAAAGTGGCTAAAATCTGATTCAACTTTTGCCTTTCCTCGGGGTACGTAAAGTTAAGCGGGGATACTTCAATGAAATTGATGCTCTTCATCGCGATAACCTTTTCCAGTACACTCCCATCTACCCCAAAGTCCCCTGCATCTCCACACTGTGTTAATGCCAAGCTTTTCATATTTTCTTTGGCTCCTCCATTCCCACCAAAGAGTATCAAGAGTTCATCCGACAAAATAAGAAAATAGTTGATATTCAGTTCCTCCAAATACTCTGGTAGCAAATGCAAGTTGATCAATTCTGCTGATAGTTCCCATTCTTGAGGTCTTCGTCGTAGCGTATCTCTATCCAGCGTTAACTTTCGAAGATGATGACAGTTTTGAAAAACAGCACAATCAAATCTTCTCATGATATCCTCCTCCTCTTCCAAATTTATCGTCAAGTCGCCAATGTCGACATGCACAAGAGTTTGTTCATTATTTAAAATGATTTGCTTGTACAGTTGATTAGGCGCTGGTAAAATGTCCGTTTCTAGAAACTGAAGATGCTTCTGATTTGCCAAAACATTTTGCCAAATGTCAATCCCCACAGCGGTAGAGTTGACTACTCTTATCGACTGGAGGTTTTGACATTTTTTAAGTTTTGCAAAATCAATTCGCTCCATGTCTGATTCATTAAGAGGTCTCACCTCATTAAAAGATAGAGGTACGCCATGCCCTTGAATTAGGTCAAAGTCAACGTGTTCCAGGATTTTATGATGATTTGCAATAAAGCTGAGCACCTGTGATGATAATCTACTACACTGCTGAGATCCTAAGCATCTAATCTCCACCGCGAGCATCTTTAAATGTTTCATACTTGCCCCAAATATTTTGTAAAAGAGTTTATCTTGAAACTGCGGTGGACCCATGACGGGTTCATCGTCACTCATTGTTGTCACGGACAACCTTAGCCTTCTCAAGTTATCAAATCTTGCAGGAAAGTCGAGAGGATAATCAGAAAATTGAAGAATGGGTCGCGTCAGCACACCACAAAATTCCTTAATGTGGCAACTAGTAGCGTTCAACAAAGTACAGAAGTTTTCTGGTGATATATTTTCCGTCACAATTTTTAGTGACTTTAGTAAACTAGGACATTTAAAAAAGGATGACGATGATGCTGTTGTTGGCAGGCGTTCAAGCAAATGTAGAACTTTGCACTTTCTTATTCTCAAGTCCATCAAACGTTCCAACCGTCTCGGATTATCATCGTCGGCATTATTATTATCATTATGTCGATCATCAAGAACCACAGAAAACTCGCAAAAGTCGTCCACTTCCTCTCTCCATGGTTTACAGACGTAGCGCAAACAAATCATTTCTAGTTGAGGCAGTTTGTTGAAAATTATTCCTCGCACCTGTTTATTTATTTATACTCAGTTAAAACATAATTTGCCTTTTCTGTTTACGTCAAAAATTGCAACGCAAGCCAATACGTACCTCGCGTGGTATTCGCATGATTGGGGGCACCACAACAGGCACCTCATCCTCTACCACCGACACCGTTCTACTTTGTTGCTGCATTGTTATTCCTACGTAACTTTATTTTATTAGCAAAACAATAAAAAAGGAAAACAGGTCAACAAAACAAAGTCACTACGCTGCTGCTGTTTATTATAGACCTCACAAAATGACTAAAAATAATGTTTTTTTCTCAATGAGTAAACCATATTTTGAAAAGTCAGCTTCTCAACACAGCCTATAAGCCACATGTTCATCAAAATGACCAGTAATATGATTCGAAATGCAACGGAGAGAGTGAGATGCTGTTGTTGCTGGGCTTGTGAAATGTGAGCCCAGAAAGAAAGTAGAACGAATGGAAATTGTTCAAATTGAAAGCATATATATTAGATATTCCATATGGAAAAAAGCTGAAAAAAAATAAATCAAATACTACAAGATTTACAAAATGAAACGCTCCATTTTCGTTATGTTTATTTAACTTTAATGAAATCATCTCAGTAAACTCATTGACTCCCCCCATACCATTACTGAAGTGAAGAACAGTAAAAAAATTAACTAACAATTTGCAGAGATTTGCTCAGACCATCAATAAAAATCATGCTGAAAAAAAGTTTTATGATGTTTGTAATTTAAATAAAAATGTTTACATTATTGTCGGAAAGTATGCAAAAATATTTTTTCAAATTGCATGCGCTCTCTTTCACTCGTCGTAAACAATAGTTATATATGAAAATTTTGTATGCATTGCATGTACTCAAGTATGTAAATACTAATTTAAAAAAATCTTCAGCAATGTTTAATATTTTTGATAATTAAAATCAATAAATAAATAATAATAGCCTTCTGGTGTATTGATGAAGAAAGATGGTATTAAACTAATATTTACGTAATATTAATTTTTTACTTAAGTATTTCAGTCATTGAACATTGTTATTTTTAATCAGCATTATTAAAATGTATGCAATAGTTCTTGCACGCACACTAATACACATTATCGCTAGGTATACTTAAATATCTTTACTTAACTCTTTAACTATAACTTTGTACAATTTGCTTGTTAGCAGAAGAAAAATAATATAATTATGATAAAAAATTAAAAAAGTGGGTAAAACACCAAAAGAGTATCTTCTTTATTTAAAAAGGTATTAAAATTCTATAATAAAATAGTCGCATCAATTAAAGCATCAAATAATCTTAACTGTATTCAAGCCACTTTACTTTACGAAAATTGCACACAAAACAAAAATGTAAATACAACGGTTCCATTTTATCTCTTAATGTTGACAAAACTCTACTAACTGAATAACCAACTGCTAGCTATTATTATCTTTGCAATACTCTGAGGAGGAACTAGATTTGTTGGTGGTTGATGAGGAGGAACACGCACCTTGTGATGATGCTGATATTGAAGAGGAACGATGAGGATGCTGGTGTCGCGGTGCAAGTGGATTATTTGGGATAAAAAACGTAATGCTTGTTTTAGAAACCGATGAAGATGAAAAGGAGGAGGCCGACGAAGATGATGAGGACGACGATGAAGAGGGTGTTGGAAAAATTTTCATTTGTGGAAGTCGGACAACCGTACTGTTATTCTTCCGTTTTAGATCTTGTTTATTATTACAATTGTTACCACTAATACTACCTTCACTGCTGACTGCTATTGTGGTATTATTATTATTATTTGCAGGGCTTGGCAATGAAGGTTCCGATACAGTGGAAGAAGATGGTGACGAATTCGGGTTTGCTGAACAGGTAATATCACAATTAGTATCATTGTCGCCACCTCTACTACCACTATCATTTTCTTCATTGATATCATCACTATCATTAGGCATAAAAGGTTCATCACTGTTATTCACATAGTCGACAAGATCAACGGAAAAAACGGGCGAACATGGCGCAGGCGCAGAAGAACTCTCAGTGTGTTCTTCTCCATCTGCTGCAGCAATTGCCGTTGTCCTGCTAGTCTCCATGGTAATCTCACAATCACCAGATTCTGTTTCTGGTGTTGGTTCATCATCACCTTTGCTGTGACCACTACTACTGTTATCGTTGTCACAGGCAACAACAAACTGATCGTCATACACAGGAAAAATAATAGGAGGCGGCGGAGAAGCGCTTGGTGATGGTATCGACGGTAGTGACAAGGAGGACGAGGAAGGAGAAGACGCTGCTGGTGGTTCAAGAGATGGACTACTACTAGGCGTACTACTACTAGGCGTACTACTACTAGGGATACTACTAGACTTATCAGTATCCTCACTACTTATATTATCACTTTTGCCTTCCCTCAAGTTGCTAGCAATGTTTTCGACGTTCTTTTGCTGCAGCGATGGCGACGGACATGTTGACTTCTTGGCAGTTGTTGCTGCCTCTGGTGGTGTAATTTCCCAATCCAATTTAAAAATTCTACAAAAATTGTGGGAAACAAAGAAACGTGCCATTTTAAAACGACTTTGATGTCCTGTCATATAATTTGCGGAATTGCTTTTTCTCTTCTTCAGAAAAATAAATAGAAATGACGCGGTCATGCTGCATATGCACATTTTAATTTAAGTACATTCACGTATTTTCTTTCTTTTTTCAGTCAAAAGGTTTACAAAGATTTAAGAAGAAGGAATGAATGCTCTTTTGAGGATGCAGAGAAGAAGAATACTTTTGCGCACAAATTACACACGGAAAACACAACAAGTTTTTCTTTACGTTTTTTAAAGAACAAAATAACGTAAAATACGAGAACGTGGAGAATGAAAGGTATTATGGAAGTGGAACTTACAAGAAAAGTTTTTTCTTACACTTTTTCAACTAGGGGTAATGGGTGTCCAAAGGCACCTACCGGCAATTCCGCTCCAATATGAATTGCTTTCACTTCTTCCACGCTAGGCGTGATACTTTCCTCTTCGTTTGCGCCATTCCTTCTGCAGAGACATGACAAGAAAAGTAAATAAAGTTTTACCACTTTGAATTTGAATATTTGGTCAATTTGACAATTTGATTTTTTTTACCCTTTGTTCCGTTTTCTCTGTTGTCGCCTAAGTTCCTTTTGAAGTTCCCTCTCTTCCTGTTTCCTCTTCAGTCTGGTAATGGTAATAATGATTAAAACAACAATAATAATAAAATTAATAAAAATACAAAAACAAAAGTCATTGACAAAAAAGCACTGGCATCATGCCTAAGTCATAAAATCGATATTTTATTTACCTCTCTAAATAGCTTTCTTCTCTCATCCTCTGGGAGTCCCACCGTTTTCTCTGCTTTTCCTTGGCCTCCAACTTCTGATGTCTCTTGTAAAACGCTTCGTCGCTCATATCGTCTTCCGCTTCGTGTTTTTCCTCGTATTCATTGTAACCTTCCAAAATGTTGACTCTCCACTTGGGAACTTCCACAAATATCCCTTTTTCGCTACCATCTTCCATATGGTCCGCGTGTTGATATAATAGAGAGGACTTTAAAGATGAAGTTGCTAGCGCTACAGTTGCCTCTTCGTCATCAATGTTTTCTATTCCAACTTCTCGAGGTGGGAGTATTGTACCACCAAGAGAGCTTTCACTTTCCTCAAGTCCTTGAGAGTCCTCTTCTTCTCCATCGTATCTTGGTTGAATAAACGGCTCGCCAACAAAGTAGCCTCTTTTAGTAGTAAAGAACTTTTCTCGAGGAGTAGTGCTTACGGAAACATCAGGATCGGGTGAGTATCTCGCTCGGTTGGGTTTTAGAAGACGACCTCGCTGTGAAAATCGCTGAGGAGGCGGAGGACATGGCGGCTCTTGTGACGGAGCAATTGAGCCATTGGGAAGTCCTGGACTCTGACCACTAGAGGAGGAAAATAATGAGGACATTCTTCCCGACACCGGTTTTGACTTTAATCCGGATCCTGGTGGACGGCCAACTTTTCTCTTTTTTGCAGCGGGCGGAGTGATTAAAGGCACCAAAGTTGAGGCCTGATCATTTTTCCGCTGCTGATGACGGTAGAACTGGGAGGAAGATGCAGCAGCGGCTGCAATTGCTGCCGCTCCATCCAGAGATCTAAAATGAGAGGAAGAGGACGGTGTTCTATGCGACGTTGATGATGATTGAGGAGGCGGTACAATAACCACAGGCGCCTTTTTTGCAAGAGGTCTACTTAAGTTGAGGAAATTATTACTACGATTTCTAATGCCAGCGTGCTGTTGCTGGCTATGGCCACCAAGACTGTGCCTGCTGTTGCTATTGCTCGATGGTAATACAAAGCTATTCGTACTTTTTGGTAGCGATGAGGAAATGCCAGTGGACGCAGAGGAGGGTGAGGGATACTGATGGGGATGTCTTGACTTGTTATTTGACACCGGTAAAAAGGAGGACGTCGTGTTCATAAAGCGTCGTTTTCCTTCTGGGAACATAAAACGTGTATGACGAGGTTTTGTGAACTGACCATGGGAGCGACCGAAGCCAGAGGCAGAACCATGTGCAGCTGAAGATGAACTTTGTTGAGCACAAGAGGAAGATGAGTAGGACATAAATTGCTGCTTACTGTTAACTCGGTTATGATCTGCTGGTCTAAATTTTATGACTTTATCACGGCTAGCGGAAGTAGACTGGAGTAGCATACGGTCCAGACGGTCAAGTTCGTCTTGCAGCTCGTCTATTGAATCACTACTGACAAAATTGTCCTCATGAAGTTCCTGACCTAAAAATGACCTAAATTCGTTTGGACGTCCTGCGGTTTTGAGTAGAGATGATTTGGGCGTCACAGCGGGAGATAGTTGTGGAGGACTATCTGATCGCCTTTTTTGATTATGATAATAGGATGGATGCGTCCGAGACGATTGATACAAAGATAAGGAGGATTTGGAGGAGAAGAAGGCTTTCCGAGAAGACGGTGGTGGTAAAAAGCTTGAAAAGGGGGTCTCACGACGCCCCAGCAAATCCAGTTTTGGTCTTTTTCGTTGTGGAGGTTGAAGATATTCTTCTTCGTCCTCCTCCTCCCTATCCTGAAGCATTCCTTCTTGCTTAACAACCTGAACGATATGCTGCGTTTGAGATGGTGGCGGAGGAGGTGTTGGTGAAGTGACAGGGGATGGAGGAGGCGGCGTTGGTGGTGCTGGTGGAGGGGTCACACAGGTTTCCTTGTCTTCAGTTGGTTTTTTAGTGGTGACTATTTCCAACTGCTTTTCAAGCTCTTGAATTTTCTCTTCTTTTGTCCTAATAAGATCATCGGATTCCAGCTGTGCTTCAGCATTTTTCTGACGTTCGCTTTTTAAATTTTCTTGAAGCTACATAAAAAATTTCAAACATTTTTTCAAATGAGGTGAGTTATTCAAAATTTGCATACTGCTTATTTTAGTCTCTTATATTTCAAATTAACAAAAGTAAAGGAGAATAAAACATTGTTTAGTTGTATACACAAGTTGCCCGCTCATAATCTTTGTTTAAGCATCATAGAATGCTTTCCGGCTTTACCCGGGTTTCCGGAACCAGCCGAAAAACTCATGGACAAAATAGAAGCTGTGCTGCTGTGCAGCAACAGCAACGAAATGGGGAGTAGTATTCCGATCATACGCCAAAAGAGTTTTTAAGTTATATATGGCGACAAAAAATAAAACCCTAATAATAAGCATAATTGTATACTTGGGGCATTCTAAGAAATCAAACTATTCTCGTCATAAATATATCCTTTTTGATCAGCTTTTAACATTTCCTAACTTTAACTGATGAAAATGTATTAATAATGATTTAAAATGTATTTTCTTACCAGGTCACGTTCTTTTTCCACTTTCTCAACCTTTCCCTCCGCATTGCTCAGTCTTGCTTGTAGGCTATTAATAAGCCTTAGTTGACGCGCGAGTAAATCTTGCAAAATTATATGTTTATTATCCGTATCCTCCCCTACCAAACTATCAAACTGGTGGTGATGATGATTTTCATTGCTAATTACAATACTGCCGTGATGTTCTACAATCACACTGTCTCCACTTTTAGCATCCCCAACACCACTAGTTCTTACTTTTGGACTCATTGTTGATGCTTGACTTGATAATCCCTTTCTTTCATCGATACAGATGCTTTCTTCACTATTACAATTACTGCTACTAGACGTTAATGACTCTTCATTGTTACAGTTAATTACAGGTGTCACCGCAACAGCCGTTGTCGTTGGCACAGCACTATCACTCCTCTTGTTACTATGTAGGCTAACCCCACCAGAAGCAGATGTGGTGGAGCTTCTGGTCGTATCCGGGGGATCATCCTCCTCCTCTGAGAAAAAATTGTGTAGCACCAAGTTAATCTTGTCCCTTACACGCATCATCCCCTCCTTGGAGGCTCCCATCACCACAGCAACAACAACGAAGACGTGCTTCCCCCTTCTTCCCCCGCAGCACAACTGCAATTATTCTTCTTCCGTAATAAATATCAATTTCCCTCGCTTGGAAGTAGCAATATTTACAAACAAACTCTCTTCCGAAATAGTCGTTCATTAGATCAGATGTTTTTATTGTTTACTTTTTAATTTTAACAAAATCAAATTACTAAACAAAAAGTTTTAGTAATTACTTTTAGTGGGTACTTTCCCAACCCATTTTTTCTTCCTTTTTTCTTCTCTGTACAATCAATAATTTCCGTAAAACTCTTATCAAGCATGAGTTTTTATAAAGCGCGTCGTAGCGAGTAATGTTAATAGATTCAAAGTACAACTAGTTTGTTGTTGGTTTGCGCAATTTTTCCCTTTTCTTTTAAATTTGTATCTTTTCTCCTGCTTTTTACGAATAATATATGAGTTTGTTGTGTGTATTGTGTGTATACAATTTATATATACATGCATGATAGGTAGATGCGTATATTATTTTGCTTTTTGGACCAAGCAGAAAAATGCATAGAGAGGGCACAATTCAAACAGACTTTTCGCTCCCGCCAGTTGAAAAAACATGTGAGACTTGATTGCTTTGCTCAAGCTTTGCATTGCAATTGCAAGCTCTCTTATTACCTTTTTTTATTATTAAGTTAGCAAGCAACCAGCAAAGCGTTCCGTTCAGCGTGCATGAAAGTTTTTAGGTAGTTGAATTTCAGCGTCTTTCTTTGTCTGGCGTTTGTTTTTTTTGCGCTGCTGCACTGCTACATACTGCTATGCTGCTGCATGCAAACTTTGTGAATTGTCAAAAAAAATGTTGAGAGAAAAAGCAGTGTGTATGTAACTATGAAATATATATTTAGTATCAATTCAGTAGGTTAATGAATAGGGAAAACGGTTTTAGAAATTAATTGCGTTTTTATGACATTGCGACATGAACTTGAAGGAAAATGTGGAAAAATGTGTTGCTTAATCATCAGTGCGCGCGGCGCAATGGTGCGGTGGTGGTCGGTAGGTCGGTCACTGATCGCCAACGTTGTCGTTTCCTTTTAATTATTATTATAATTGTCGTCATCGGTAGAGGCAAATTGCAGACAAAGTTAGCCTACCTACCTTAATACCTTACGATGATGGTGGTAACTAAACAATTAGTATAAGGATTCTAATTGGCGTACTTACTTTTATTATACTTGGACATGAGATGTGGTGCGTGTGCTCATTTTCATTTGAAAAATTCATTTTCATCCACTCTGCCCCATTCTCATCTCTGTAACCTTTAGCTTATGTATTTATTACCTACTTGTACATTTTATAAATAACATGCTGTATGAATTATCTACTCAATTATCGTTTTACTTTGTGCGAGTGAAATGAAATGAAACTGCCTTTGCAACTCCAAGATGTTAAGTACGCACAAGCCAATAAAGACAAGACGTCTTTTTGCTTCTTCTAGGTATATACGCCCACACACTACACACATATTTTTTGATAATATCTAAATAGTTTGCTTCGCAACGAAATGCTTTCTTGTAAGTAAAGTTGTGTGCGAGTGAGCTGAGTGATCCAAAATACGTACATGGCATGGCAAACATGACACACATGATGATAAGAACGACAACGATGCTGATGATGATGATGACATTCCTGGTTGAGCAAGTGTAAGTACTTTTATGGTTTCTTCTTCCTTGTTTGTGTGTGCGAGATAGTTTATATATTTCTTTGACAAGCCATAAGAAAGAAACAGATGCAGCCTAAGGTAAAGTACGCACACTCGCATCCAAAAACTCAACTCTCTTCTCTACCTTCACACAGCAAATGGACTACAAAAAAGACAAAAGGGGAAAAATTCTTATATATAGACAGTTTTGTATAAGTAGAGGTAAGGAGATTTTAGAAGAGCTGAGTGAGAATCCTATATCTCCTCAGGTTCAGCAGCAAGAGCTTTTTAAGCAGTCAACGACATATTACAAGTGAGCACATTAGGTATGTATCAGATTTTTTAAATACAATTTTACAACAAAAGACATCTTGCATACGGGCAACGGCAAACGGCATACCTATGCACTGACAATGCATGCATGGACCGACCGAATGTAGGGACTATACTTACTTTTTATATTTACAAACCTGCTAATGCAGCGACAGACTGTGTGCGTGCGTGCAAAAAGGAAAGGATGTATATGTATTTACCTACTTACAGAACATTATCATTTTTTCCTCCGAAAACGGACAGCAACAACAATATAAGACGCGTGTGGCGAGCCTGTGAATACAAAGCTGTTTCTTGTGTTCCAAATAGACTGTTTTAATTTTAACGATTTTGTGGCTACTGTGAAATAGTTTTCAAAAGATTTCACCAAATTTCTCAAGTCACCCCGGAATATTGTTTTTTATTGATATACTGGGGATTTTCCAGAGATTTTTGTATCGACAGACAGACAAACATTGTCAAAACAGGAGAAATCCATAGAAGAGAAGAATACTTTGAGTTGGGTGAAAACAAAGCTATACGTGTGAGAAGTTCTCCTCTATTCTTGCACCATCATCACTGACAGCAGATCAGACAAAAAAAGCTAGCTGTAAATTGGGTGGTGGTGGTGGCGTTTTATACACAGCAAAAGTTTTTAAGAGACTTTCCTATCCGTCTGCTGTTCACTTCTCAGTTGTATGTTACATTGTACACACATGAAAAAGGGTAAAAAAATGCAATTTAAAATATTATATTCGCATCCACACATACACCGTCGTCACCACCATACTACTGCTGCAACCACTCCATACAGAAAAAAATAAGTATGATATTATTATGCAGCGTATGAATACCATGTAAAAAGGTAGGCAAATTTCAATGGACAATGGGAAACTACAGAGCTAGCAGCAGCAACAATAACGTAGTCAGTCAACCTCTTTGAAAATGATAACTATAAAAAATGCTCTTTGCAAAAACGGGTTAAAAGCTCAGAGTGCAGCAGCAGCAGCAGAAGTAGCAGTAACTTGTACTCAGAAAAGAACTAGAAGCATAAGCATTTGGCTTTTTTTACTATTAAACTAAACAGTTTTACTGTGTGCTCATTTTTCTCTAGAGAGAGAGAGAGAGAGGTTTTTAGTAGTAAGTTGCTTTTGTTATCGTCAAAACTCACAACATGAGTGGTGGGGAGACTTTGTGCTCTGTTGTTGTTGTTGTTTAGTACAAAAATGATACTAAATACCTACACGCATTCGTTCGTAAGTATATCGCACCTTTTCCTTCTCTTTTCGCTACTATTATTATTGCAGCCTTAAATAATAAACGAGAGGAAATAGCAAGCAGAACAGCAATAATATAATAATAATATAATCATGGTAAGCATTAAAACATGTAGTTTTATTTATTTATTTTTTCAAAATTACTGGTATAGTTTAAGTTCTTCAAGTAGTATTGGCAGTTGAGAAGAGCAGACATGTCAGGAGGATATGTATTTCTTTACTTTAAATATATTTCAATGGCTGCTGCAACAAAAACAAGTATTTGAAGCAATTTCGAGAGTTTAGTCTCAAAATTTTCATGAAGCTATCTAGACTCAATACCTATATATACAGGTTGATTACCATACAGTTGCCTTACGCAAATAATGTCGTTGCTGCCTGCACTTCACTACTCACACTGCACTGTTGTTTTCCTATAAGTTCATCATCATCATCACATTTTGTCGAATGATAATAGCAGCAGCAGCAGAAACAATATAGCATTGACATACTAACATTCAAACTTCAAACATTTACTCTTTGACAGGTATATAAACATTAGCATGCAGCCAAGCCAGCCTTATATATTTTTTTTATTAGTGGATAGAATTTAAATTGCACGAAGAGATGCAAACTCTCTGGCAAGTAATATTGTAAAGCAATGAAATGTACAATGTACACACACATCGCCTCTCGCAGTGTAATGCTCTGTATTTTATCAGCGGAATAACAACAACAGTGTTTTATCATTTTTCATGATGATGATGATGATATGATCATCATTATCTGTAATATCGTCTCTGTCTGTTCGTTCATCATTCAGAATATATTATAGAGCTTTTTCTTTGCTGTAGTATAAACATACAACTAGCAAACAGGGCAGGTGTACTCATTCACAACAAACAGCAATTGTTATAGTTGCTCTTTTTTTTAGCTGACTCAATTTTTATTATTATTATTATTAACGGAAGCACACCAATGAGCAGCAGCAGCATATATAGCTTTACATGAACAACAAGAGCAAGAAATAAAGTTACAACAATGGAGACAGACACACCACCACCATAAAATAATGATATTTTGTTGTTGCTTTTAGTTTTGGTTATGATGATGATGGACTGAGCTGAAATACTCCACCAGTTTTTTATTCTTGTCGTTGGCTGTTCAAAACTCCTTTTTTATTATTATCATCATCATCCACCTCAATTTTATAACAGTTGACCATAAACAATTGCAGCAGTGCTCACTTGGCTGATGAAAGGAAGGAGCAGCAGTGGCAGTGCAGTGGTAGTGGTGGCTGGCAGCATTGAAATAAATATAAAATACTGTTACTAGGTTTTGTATTATAATTTATATAGTTTTTTGCTGTTGGCTGATCTGTGTGATCTGTGGTGTGATAATGTTATAATTTGGGCCAACAAGAGATGCAACTGTACTTTTTTAGATAGAAGAAAAAAAGGCTATCTGTAAGTGTGTGTGTCCGTGTGAGAAAATCAATTTTTGCAAAAGTTGTTATGGTAAAAAGATTGAAGATTATTTATAAGCAATATAGAAATGGTAATCTAACGTGGTCATTTTTACCCTGAGGACTTTTTAAAAACATTTTTTTGGAATTTTCTTTGTTCTTTTGATGTTTCTAGGTTACCAAGATGGTGATGATGAGCTGATTACTATCGACTGAGTTTTTCTTCTGGATAATTTGAGTTTTGCGTGCAGTTAAAAAAATGTAGACATGTGCTGTTGACTGTGTCATAATAATTATGTGATCTGTGATGGTGGTAGTGAAGAATTTCTGTTAACCATGTACAACCAATTGAAAAGACAAAGAAACAAGTCAACATTTCTTCAACGCTCCTCCACCTTTCAATTATTTCACCATAACGAGTTGACAAGGAAAAGTACATTCAATTTATAGTCAGTGCCATAACCAGTGCTCTTTAAATATTTCTATATTATTACGATGATGATCTGCTGTTAAAAGACATGCTAGTCTTTCGCTGCTGCCCTACATTACCGTATTATCGATATACCGCAGTCGCCAAGGAAACCTTACAATTATCATTATCATGACGTGATCGGAATACTCATCATCTTCATTCTGAAAGCTGTGATGATGATGAAGATGATAATGATGAAAATAAGAACTAGTAAACATTTTTAAGAGATTGTAACATATATTTCCCGGTGAGGACGACCAAAATGATATGAGTATATTTGCCTAAATGAACATTTGATTGGCTGGCGAGGGGTAGCAAGCTAGAAGGTGTTGGGTGTGTGCGTGTGCGACAGTGCCAAAGGCACATGTTTTGGGCTTATCGAGGAAGGGCTAGTAGGTTTGTGTATGTGGCCTTGAATTTAAATAAAAGTAGACGAAGGATAATGAGAGGAGAAGGAAGTTACCGCTGACAAAAAGTCCAATAATGACAATACATAAAAAAGTTCAAAAGTTTTTGACGTAAATGTTTTTAGCAGGAAATAATGATAATTTGTTCTCACTTTACCCCAATATGAAAACTTTTAATTGGGGACATTGGGGTCCAAGCCAAAAACATTTTCGTAGTCTTTGTTGCTCATTATTATCATCCTCACCAAAGAACTAATGTTGACCAAAGCACAAGTAGTAATCAGTTTTAAATGTCAAACGAATAGGAAAAAACGGTGATATTTTTTATATTTATTTGGATATAAAGAGATAAGCGGTTCCAGCGAAAATTTCAATTGTTCATCCTTTTTCCAAAATAGTTAAAAGTGAGTTAGTTGCAGTACATTACGAGCTTTGATTCGTTAAACTTTAAAAAACATTTTTATCTAAATCAATTACAACGGCTTCCAACGGAAACCCCGAGTTCCCTCCACTCTTGCGCGGAGTTTCAAGTGGTGGGGGAGGTGGAGCCCGTGTGAGCATTGCAGCGCCAGAAATTATCCGTGTCACTAGAAGTGCAGGAGGAAGAGGAACAAGCAGCAGTGGTGGAGGCGTTGTGGTGGGAACAGGTATTGGTAGTGGAAGTGGTAGGATGCCTGGACCACCGAGGAAAAAGTATCGATATCGACGGGATGAAAGCGAAGTGAGCTGCTGCCTCAAGTATTTCATCTTTGGATTTAATGTCATCTTCTGGGTAAGACTTTTATTGTGTCTTCCATCATCATCGTCATCATTATAAAAAATGAAAATAGGTACAAATTTTCTAGAAAGAGAAAAAGAGGTTTCTTTTTATAAAACTGGTTTTCTCATAATAACAAAATGGCAAGTCGTGTGAACCACGACTCTCTTGAATGATGGTACTGCTGCATATAACTGCAGTTTTGTCATTATGGTTGTTGTTTGCAAATGGGAGAAAACGGAAATGAGAATAAAGGTGAAAGGAAAGTGTGCCTCTCTAATTACTATATACAAAGTAGTTAACAGCTAGTTAGTGCTACATGCATTTTCCCTGGTGAAATGGGTAAGCCATAAAAATAAGGACAATGAAATTTATAAAAATGAAATGAAAAAATTGGCCGTTTTCAGTTTCAAGAACTGAAAAACTTTGTTTAAATGTTTGTTGCTAAAGCGGATGCTCTTGAAGAAAAACAATAAAATTGTAACGGATGTACTCTCGCATACATGCAATTAAAAAGTATTTAAAAGTAGCAATTTGTAATTTAAAAATAATTTCTAAAGTCTGTCTACTTTATTCCTGTTTTTGATTAGCTCCTTGGAATATGCATCCTAGGAATCGGCGTGTGGGCGTGGTTGGAGAAGGAGACTTTGTACAACCTGTCCAGACTTACGAGGGTGGCGTTAGATCCAGCCTTTTTGCTGGTGGTTGTGGGTGCACTCACATTTATTATTGGTCTCATGGGTTGCCTAGGAGCGTTGCGTGAGAACACCTGTTTTCTCGCCATTTACGCCATTTTCCTTGCTGCCATTCTTCTCGTTGAAATTGCTGCAGGCATTTTAGGGTAAGGAAAACTGGCACAAAAATAGCTTTCGAAATTATTAATAAACGGTTCAATTTGACGTTTTGTACAATTTTCGTTTTTAGGTTTATTTTTAAAGACTGGATAAAAATGGAGGCGACTTCGGGATTCCAATCGTTCATAGTGAGCTATAGAGAGGATCCAGATCAGCAAAATTTAATTGACTGGATTCAGGAGCGGTGGTTGCAATGTTGTGGGATAGAAGGTAGAATTAACCTATTTATGTTGCATCTAGCAGAACAATTTTTAATTGATGAGTTTTAGTTTTATGAACTTTAATATAGAAGACTTATAAATTTTAATCGCAACAATTATTTTAGGACCTCGTGATTGGGACAAGAATGTTTATTTCAACTGCAACAGCACCGCTCGTGAAGCATGCGGCGTTCCTTTTAGTTGCTGTAAACAACAGTCAGAGGTGATTAATTTAATTTTTTAATTAGTTTTATGAATAAGAAGAAATATTTTTAACAGCAATAAAAT
>JAHZMT010004591.1:0-10900 GCA_027743785.1 Sinhomidia bicolor | reverse complement strand
CTGAAAACTTTGAACGCTTGTAATTATGGCCAAAAATCATTTTTGCAGAAAAATTTTTTTCGTGACGTATAAGACATTATTCAAAGAGTATGGTGCAAATCATGGCCATTTCCAACGTTCAGGGCATGTGGGATGTGTACCTGGTTAGTTTAGTATGTTGATTCAACACTAGCTTTGTTTCCATGGCCTTTGGTCAGTATAAAATAAATGTATACCGAATTAATTTAATTTCAAAATTAAAATTATCAGTATCATTTTTTAACATTATTTATTCACAAGATATTTAACGCTTAGATCAGACATATGTCTTTTTAAAATTAAATTTCCGGTCCCTCATGTTTTATTCTCCTTTTTGTCCCATCTCTACCGCTCAAAGTATTGAAAGTCCTGTAAAGAAAATTAATATAGTTCAGTACAACCAGCTTTGAAATGTCAAAGTATCGTAATTAATCGTACAATTAGAAAAACGGCAGCGAGCAAAACAGATTTAGTGTCCAAGTTCATATCAGGAGCGTATTTGAGACCCCAGATGTCGGCCTTTGTGAAAACTTCCCTTGCAATTCCTCCCCACTGTTTAGCAATTCTCCCAACATGCGCGTTATCCACCGGATTTGAAATATCGAATTCTACATGGCCCGTCATTTGTCGACAACTAAGGCAGCTAATGCAACACATGCACAAATCAGGACCTTTTATTTGGAGTATTTCGTTCCCTTCCGAATTTCGAACAGAGTAGTGGGCACGAGAGTATTTTTTTATCTGGTGGACTGAACCCAGAGCTTTCTTTCCATCCGTTACATTTATATACTGTGAAAGAAGGACAGTTAATAAAAACATGTTAAATGTATACGAAACGTTAACTCGATTTTCTTGCTATTACGCCCATGTTTCCACAAGCTCCTGGACTTCCTTCGAATCGCAAAACCTCGATAAATTTTTCTTTTCTCTGTTCTCTAGGGTTTGGATCTAGAGTGATTAAAGGTCTGGCCCTATACACAGACAACTGGAAGGGCTGCCATCCTCCGTAGCACAACCGAGTGAACAGATCTGTCGTTTCCGCCACGAGTAGTAGTCTGTCACCCGAACTGTTTAGAATTTCGTACTTGTTTGCCGCATTCAAGAAGACTACATTTCGTTTTGTTTAGACCAACAATATATACTCTGTCAGAAAAACCAACAATTGTTTTCCTGTGGCATAATAGATATGAAACTTGCAACAAATCTTACATTCTGCTGCAACCACTGCCTGCTTTATAAACAAGTGCTGATTTCCTCTCAGCGCTGTCTCCAAGCAAAGATCAACTGCAGCACCATAGTCAAATCAAGATAAGATTTTGAAATTTGAAAAATTAGTAATAATTTATTTTAAACTACTTTTTGTACCATTTGCCGAGGAAAGCCGTCTCTCTTGAATAGGAATGGACGGAATGGATTCCGGCGTAAGGTACTCATTGCCTTTATCCGTTGGCTGCTGAAGAACAACCGAAATTTTCCCTGTCCACCCACACAACCAAAAAATTTGAAATTGCTCAAGCTCGGACGAAAGCAATGACAAAATAGAATGGAATAAAAATTCGATGCTCCTTTTACCTTTACCTTTGAAAGGACTAGTTCCGCCAGACGGGTGTATCATAACACGACTCATTTGCTTTGTTATAAAAAGCAGCTTCTGTTGACCACTGCTAGCACGTTTTAAGTATAAAAATTGAGCAAACTGTATTTAGCACAGAGTCACCAAAATTATTAGTGTAATGAAGTTAAAAAATGAAGCAAATCGTCTTTCTTTTATGGACGCTCATGATTTGCCTTGTGGAAAATGCAACATGCATGCAGTGATGCCAGCAATACAAGTGAGTGAAAATAAATATGGGTAAGGTGAAAAGTGGAGTCTTTTCGAAACAATGCAATGCTATTTGGACAAACAAAGCACAAATGTGGAGAGCAGAGCAATGTATGATGCGGAGTCAAAAGTTACTGGAACAAAAGCTGGGACAAGGTGAGCGTATATGTGGTTGCCACATTGTGGCAGCCATATTAATATTTTGTAGTGCAAAATAGCATACATGGTTGAGTTGATTATTATTGCTACGTACTTTTCTTCGTCCATTTTGCACAGGTATATTTTAGGTCAAGATCATTTATAATAATTATTATAAGACAAACTGTTTTTAAAAAGGGTGACTTTTCAGCCCCGACGTGATATTATTAACAATTTTATATACATGATTTAATAATAGTATATAGTTTACTGCAATTAAAGTAAAAACGTATACAATTCTCCGCCCGTTTCCGTACAGCTTTCACTCTGCCGAATCAGCGATTCAGAAAATTATTTTAAAGTAGAGAAAGGAAAAAGTAGAACTGTATGAAATTACTGTATGTCGTAAAAGTTACAGGTTGTAAAAACAAAGCTTTGTGGACACGTATACCTAACCTGTACACTTTTCCGTTTTTGCCAAGCTGGCTTTGTATCTCTAGCTTTTTGCTTGATTTGAACTGGAATACAACACGCTAATAACTACTTATCACAAAATGTAAAAATGTTGTAAAATGTTTGTAGCAGCTTGATAATTTACTATAAAATCGCACACATTTCTTTTTGCAATAAACACTTTGATTTAAAAAAAGAAAGAATTCAAGGATACAAGGTTAGATTTTAAGTTTTACAATAATCATCTGTTTATAAGTATATTCCGTAGAAAATGCTTCCTTACTAGCATCCTAAAATAAAGTTACTTTTGTCGAGTTTCAAGAGTGTCAGCAGATGTGGATGATGGTCCGATACAAACTGAGAGAGTACAAATTGTGGACGTCAGAACGAAGCTTCACATTTTGTTAGGGAACAAGGAATTATATATTCAGTCGCACTTCTTGCCGAGTAAACTTGAAGTTCTTTTCAAGTTGTTCCTTTTTTGTGTCGGTGCAAGTTTTATTGTAAAAACTCAAGGCTAAGTCAGCCGGAAATATTTTTTGGAATCGAATACGAGTACATTAAATTCGCTACAGGCACGACTAAATGTAAATTACCTAAATATCAAAAAAAATTCCAAAACATTAGACAAGAACAAAGTGTTTAAAAAATTTGACATTTTTCATTTATCAATTATTTGTTACGAACTGATGAGGAAATAGTATACATTGAATTTATTGTATTAATTAAATATCATACAGCATGTTTGTCCGGCCGTCCGCTAGCGCTATAACTTTGAACGATTGACGAACCAATTGACTCAAAATTTTGTAAACAGGTCTTTCCTCCACTACCGTAACTAGATAAGAGATCTGCAGGTATAATCCTGTTTTCAAACGTTCTTGCATTGTTCTTGCAAATTCAATTTTTGCATTCTGTGTATTTTATGCACAAAATAAAAAAAACTATTTATAATTAAACAGCGAGCCGAAAATTTTAAAATGTAGAATTTTAGAACAGTTCAGATCTGTCAAAATCAATCTAAAAGCTACCAATGTTTAGAATTACCACTGAACTTGATTAGATAATGAAATTTCAAAACTACAATGCAGACCCGGCCCAGGAAGATTTAGAATCTATTTTACTTTAAATTATTTGATCAGAGCTATTAATGATCATGGTAGAAAATGGATATATGTAGACGCACTGTCCGTGCTACTTCTTTTAAATTTGCCATAATCTAGTTATTACTTCAAGTGTCGTTGTATAAGACAGAGTAGACTGAAGAAATAAACAATAAACTACTTGGTCAATTTTTTCTCCTTAGGAAGTGTACGACAACAATTGCTAGTAAATATCAATTTTTGCATCTTAGATCGCGTTCTACGTGTGTAATGCATTATTTTTCCATGCAATTTTGATGCACGCAAAGGGTCAGACGGAAACTGAGAAAAGCAATTCGAGAAAAAAAATTTCCGAATATAAGATTAATAAAAGTTTCATAGTTCAGTTTGTTTTTCGTGCGTTTGATAGTGATTTTTATTACAAAGATCGTTTCCAAGAAAAATCGGAAGCTTTGAACAACGGCTACAACTACATAGTGCACTGCTGTCATATTTATTTACTCTGCTCTACTGAAAAGTACAAACTATACTATACTGTGACTTCTACAGGCACAGTAAATAGCAGAAACAAAAACTTCAGTC
Source organism: Sinhomidia bicolor (assembly GCA_027743785.1). Classification (NCBI taxonomy): domain Eukaryota; kingdom Metazoa; phylum Arthropoda; class Collembola; order Entomobryomorpha; family Entomobryidae; genus Sinhomidia; species Sinhomidia bicolor. The sequence continues at coordinate 6,784 of JAHZMT010004591.1, read as the reverse complement.
GCCAGTCACGCTAACAAGTCGTCAACAACGAAGAAACTTTAATACCTAGGTACATACGTATTTTATATGTACAGAAGGAAAGCAAAAGTACATATAGTACATATGTCGTGCTATTTTATAAAATAAATATAAAATGTCGTTTTGTTTTTTGTATAAAATGGCAATATGTACAAGCATTTCATTTACAATTATCAGGTAGTTTTTTAGCAATATAATTTAAACATGGAACAAAATGTAGGCTAATGTTAGAATACTAGTATTACTTTTAGTTATAATAAATCCATCATCATAATCGCCATAAAGTACAGGAAAGTGAAAAAAGCATGAGACTGAAAAATTGAACAAAAAAGTTGTTTCTGCTGGATAGGTTATATGCACCTAGTTCTTTCGTAGGTTTACAAAAAAAATGGGAATGTCGAAAATGGTTGGGCGTGGGCGCCAAGACCTTAAAGACCTTCATAGCATTTCCTGTTTTTCATACGCATTTAGTTGTTCAGGCAGTAGCTGTGGTAATACTACTCCCTAATAAATACAAATAAAAAAAATGTTATCAAACACAACGACTTTCTCTTGGAGAGAAAACCGTTTTTGCTAAAGTTTCCGTATGCGGCATGCGTTCTCATTAAAAACGACTAGCAACGACGATGATAAAGCAGCAGTCAAAAATTGTCCAGCATCCTCCTCCGTCTCTGCTCCTTATCATAAGAATCGTACTTTTTCACATTCAGAGAAGCTATATTGTTTACAGATTCAATAATATATAATGAATTCCCTGGACTCTATCCGTTTCTGTATGCAAAAAGTGGCTGCAAGAAAGGAAATATTAAAGCAGCAGCACAAAAGTAACAAGCAACTCAGGGAACTTCCGTCCGATCAGCAGAATTCAGAGGATCAGCAATTTTTATCCTTGGAATCCAGATTCCTTCTAACCTTTCATGCTGCTGGCTCTATCACAAATCTATTGAATATAACTAGATATGTAAGATTTTTTAAAGGGACAAATATGGAAAGGTTTCAAAATACTGTAATTAAATTTTAAACTATGCAAATATCATCACGCAGATTATGTCAGAAGTAACCAACTGTCATTCTGTACTTCTTTTACGAATACTGAACGGTGAGAAATCCTTCAGATTGTACTATAGGGGAACAAACGTCTGCGATTTTCATGAAACTTACAAAATTGTTAGTCTTGAAACCTATGTATGCAAATCAAAATTATATTATTTCTTATGTTATTATTATTTTGGTCGGGTTCATATTTACAGGCAGATTTTGAGTGCATTCAGGAAGTCATGCGGGGAAGAAAACCAGTATTTCACCATGATGATACGGCCAGTCATCTAAGTATTTTGGTTCAATGGAAGACACTGTTTGGACAAGTACCTGACATGGTGGTCGGAATTCCAGTGGTCTACTCTGTTGGCAGAGTGCTAGGCATAGTGGCAATCTCAATTAAAAATAAAATACCAAAAGACTTTTTTGAAAAAAAGCTTCCCATGTTGCATGACTCTCTTGGGTAATATTTATGAACTAACTAGATAGAATAATAATAGGTATATTAGTAAAATCACGATGTTGGTTGGCTATATTTGTATGTACTTCGGCAAATTCTAATCGTTGCTACGTTTGAACGAAAGAATCTTGGTCCCGTATGCACTCCTCTGTCAGTCCACCACTGATAATGAGGATTCTGTAAATGGCTACAATTCCGTGTTGGATTCTATTGACAGAGTTGAAAGAGCAATTTCCAGCAATGCAGCCGAGGTTCAAAATCATTTGATTTTACTACAAAACCGTAATTATTGCGTTTTGAACAAGTAATTTCTCAATAGAATCGTTTTAGCTAGCTCTCACACAAATTGGAACGGAAATTGCTCATCTGGGCATCTCGAAAAACCTCACTGTGTTCATTATCGATGATGGGGATCATGTGTTGCGAAAATACTATACTAATTTTGGACATCCGGGAAGAGCCAGCTGTCCTAATAAAAAGCTTCATCAGGTGACGACGAGAAGCTCATCATCAATTAAAAATATAATATAACTTAGCGCATCAGAATGAACTCGATTGATTAATTCAATTGTCCTGATTGACAGCTAGCGGACATACCAATGAAGGATGAAAATATAGCGATATTAAACTGGGTAGCTACTCATAGAAAAGGGGTTCGAATAAATCAACAATCTGACTTTTCCGAGTTTGGAATCAGCCCGAGGACTATTCACTCGATAGGAAACTGTAACACACGGTACAGCAGCGCAGGACAACTCATTCTTTATAGAAAGCAGTTCTTTTTTATTTTTATTTCTAATTCCTACGTCTTGTTTGTTTCGCTAAATTAGAGCGCTGCTGGTTGTTCCTGTAAGTGTTCTTTTGCAACTGTACTGTGGAATTAAGCTAGTTTCATGTTTAGAAATAGATCCATGATGAGTTCCTACAAGAAACAATCACATTTTTCAGGTAGTTGATTACTCTGGGGAGTCTGGACTTGTGGTGGAGCTGGCAGATAAGGAGAAATCCTTTACCATCAAGGAGTTGGAAATGGTGCTGCTGTTCTGTCAACACTCGGCCTGTTTGCTCACCTGCAGTGTACTTTTGGATCGGAGGGAGAGGAACTTTCGACGGCGAAATATTATCAACGAAATGCTTTGCAGTATATCTTTTGTACGATTTATTATTTCAAATGCAATACAAAATGCGTCATTCATTGTACTTTTGTGGTATTTCAAAATGAAAGACTAAATTATTATCTTTCAGGTAAAACATACAACTGTAGAGCAGTTTATCACGCACCACAGAAAAACGTCGAATGTGTTCCGTGGTCGTTTTGACGAATTTAACTTGTGCATCAGGTGTTTTCCAGAACAAGATATTGCCGGAATTGCTCTTGAAATTTTTTACGAAATGGATATTGTGAAGGATTTTAAAATTAGCAATTCTATTTTAGTCAGGTAGTTTAAAGATTCATAGCCATATCGACAGTTTAGTGGATCAGGCTCTGGGTGATCCGAGGTTTGAAAAACGGACTTCCCAAATTAAAATCTGAGTTGATAACCATGTAGAGTTTGAAGCGTAGATTCCAAATATGTTCTCAAAATTAGATTTGGACAAACCGTTGTTGAGAAAAACGCTGAGCTATACCTCGGATCAGGTCTGATCCGCTATTGTCAATAAGGCTATCAGAGTTTCTTGCCTTGTGTTCTAGGAGACTTTTATAAAATGTTAAAGTTGTGATTGAATTGATTTTTGCTTTTTTACAAATTCTTTCAGATTTATCATGTCCGTACAGCAAGGTTACGGAGCATTACCATATCATAACTGGTATCACGCCGTGTCGGTGGCGCACTATGCTTATCTGCTGGTTAGAAAGCTGAAGTTAATTGAGAACGGGCATTTAAAGTACGAAGCCAGAAACAAGCATTTCTCTTTTATGTTTACATCCTAAATTAGAAGCCTTTGCGTTGATAGTATCCGCACTCACCCACGATATTGATCATCGAGGAACGAACAACCAATTTCAGTCGTATACGAATTCGGATATTTATAAACTCTATGCCTGTGAGGATTCAGTGATGGAGGTTTGTAATTAATTAAGACCAAAAATTGGTGGGTGCTTAAAAATAAATTTATCACGATTTTCCATTCTTGTACTGATTTTTCACGTGATTTTAGAGACACCATCTTTCAATAGCCTTAGCTATACTTCACCGAGAAGACTGTAATATTTTGGAATCGTTCGATGATACCGATTACAAGTACTTTGTAGAACTTCTCACGTGGAACATCATTGGTAAGCAAATTGTTTGAATGTACATTTTTCCCCACAAACAGTAATGCCATCTCTGATACTTTTCCATTCTCTAACTATACCACTTTCCCATTCTTTCATGTTGATAGCGACTGACATTTCCAAGCATATGAAAACAAGAGAGAAATTATTTATGGAAGCAAAGTCAACACATCATAAACAAAAGAAAATGGCACGCCTCTCATTATTCATGACTGCTGCTGACCTCTGTGATAACTGCAAAAAGTGGGATGATAATTTGCCAACAGTGGTAAGACAATAGATTAAATATTTTTCACGCCTAGTGAGGTCATAGCAAAAAGTCATCATAGAATATCAATTTTTTCTATAGAAAGGCATTCTCCAGGAATTTTTTATTCAGGGTGACATGGAAAGACAGTTAGGCTGGACACCGGCTCCGATGATGGACCGATATGTTGCTTACGTGCCCATGATTGAATACAAGTTCGTCAAGTTTGTAGTGTCGCCAGTGTTTAAGTATGCTCAAAGTATTGAAGTGTGCATATGTTTAATGACATATAAACTAACTAATTCTAGTTGGGGAAATTGGATTGGCTTGTTTTTAGATTCTTAGCTGAACTTTACGACGAATTGAAGCCCTGCTTGGAAAATATTCGAATATCCGAAGACCTTTGGACGATGGCCACGGTGGTTTTTGACGAACGAAAAATTAGCTGGGATCAGTTGGATATTCTGGATCTGCCAGAAATGAAGGAGGATTATCTTCAAAGCCTTAAATTGGGTGAGCCGTTGGATACGCTGAAACATCGAAAGTTTTCTATTCCTGTTCCACCTCCACCTCTTGCACCACCGCCATCCACGGTTACAGCAGCTACTAATTCGATAACGGCAAAGCCAGTTAAAACGGTAAACTCTGGAAGCGACGTACAGCATGGAGGAGACGAATTGTTGGAGGAAGTGGATACGGGGGAGAGGAGAAAGCGGGGATGTTTACGAATGATCTGTTGCTGTTGCTGCCGAAAAAAATAAAGTAAAATGTGCATATTAAATGTTCTATGCACTGTAAACCACAGATGACGCTTTTAGTTTTAAAAAGATTTTTATTCGTATTTAATCGTAATAATAGCCTACTAATATACATACTACGTTATAATAATATTTTATGAGAACTTCAAAAATATTGGTCATCAAGTCAAAAACCTTAAAGTTGGTCTTTAACAAACATTTTTATTATTTACGGTGCGAGTTTAAAAGTTTGTTTTTTGGCAAATGAAAAGTCTTCGAGAAAATGAGAAGACTTTAAGTAAAAATAAGATATAAAATACATAGATTAAAACAGTATTCACTTTTCTTTAACTTTCTGAGTAAATTCAAAGAAGGGAATTTATCACTTCAGAAATGGTATCATATAAAAAAGATTAAACGAATGTAGTATTGATAGGTGTATTGATATGATATTGATGAAATTAAGGTAATTGGTAGACATAATTACTATTATAATCACAAAAATATACAATGAGCTGTTGTAACTGGTCCGCACATATGACAAGTTCTTGTCGTTTTTGTTTTTTAAGAATGCGGATTATGTCAGCTTCCTATCAAGAGACACTGTAAAAGGCAATTAAAATTTTGCAAGGCAAATCGGCAGGTTTTTTTAATTTTTGTATTTTTAAGCGCCTGCACCTCCCTTTGTTTGTCATTTTGTATAGGCACTGTAAGTTAATCTTCATCCAACACATCCTGGTATTGGAAATTCTGTAACAATTGCAAAAGCAAAAAAGTTTTTTTTTTTTACATACAAATATCACATTAATTATTTCATAAAATGTTCTACATTTATCCAGTACCAGAAGAAAGCAAGCTGCAAGGAGCAGGGCCTTTTGACCGACTTTCATGTCCAGAGGAAACTTGACACCCCAAATGTCCCCAATTTTGCTTCCAATTTGCTCCTTCTCCTTCCCACCCCAGTATTTGGCAATTTTTCCGATTAAAGTTCGGTCATCAGGTAGCAGAATATCGAATTCTCCACCCTTATCCAACGAGAAACTAAAGCAGTTTCGACTGGGTGGCCCAACTATGTGCAGGATTTCTTTGCCTTCCCAATCTCTCACATAAAAGTAAGGCAGCGAGCAGTCTGTCCCTTGCTCAATTATTCCCAGTGTGTGTTTTGTCAGTTTTAGCGTGATATCCTATTCAATTTAAATATTTTTTGTAAATGCAAATTATTTTGCTTTTTATTAGGTGAACGATCAATTAATTTTCTTCTGGGTCTAAACTTACCCCGCCACATCCGCAACTTCTGGGTTCTCCAGACATCTGAACAAAGAAACACCTTGTACCATGCAATTTTAGCAAATGTTTGTAACTTGAGATTCTTCAAAATTATTACCTTCATCACTTCTTTTCTGTACATTCCGGATCGAATAAAAAAACTAATGTCAAAAGGTTTGGTTCCGCGACAGAAGGCTCTTGTACTTGTGTCCGTTAGCTCGTCAGCCATGAAAATCTTCTCACCATCACTGTCCAGAACCTACACATTCATTTAGTTCAAATTACAAAATCTAAACTCAGTCAAAGAATTAATGTGGATCTTTGTGCCGTTTTAAAATTTTCAGAGTTTAACCTGGTAATGTGTTTCGACTGTCCGGTAAACTGCGAAAAATCGCAATATCCAATTAAAAAGCAATCAGACAAAAATTACAATTTAGTTAGTCTACAACTGACCGACTACAATTAAGTTGTTAACATAAACAAAATACATGCAACGTATTTACAAACAATAATAATTATTATTTATATACTCAATGAGTATTACTCATTCGCATTTCTACTCATCATTATATCATTTTATCATGCTCAAGCCTCCTACATCTCTACCATCATCTGACATACTGACCCAAACTACATGGCAATTTGGCAATATATTAAATATGGTACGGACTTTATAAACAAAAAAGTTTCAGTTGGAAATATCTATTTATACATACAATTATTCAATTAAGAAACGTTTG
>JAHZMT010004590.1:0-26837 GCA_027743785.1 Sinhomidia bicolor | reverse complement strand
GTCGACAAAGTCGTTTAAAATTCAAACAAGTAGAATTTTTTAATTGAATAATAAAAACCACACGTAGCCAGGCAGGGAAGGGAAAAAAAATTGTTACGTTAGTTTTCAACTCTCTGGCTGGCTTGCTTGGTTATACTGCCCGCTGAGTTTTGTGCTTGATAGCAATAGAAGAGCAGAGCAGCACTGCTGCTAGTACACTTTGTATAAATAGTTTGTTGCAGTTCATATTATCCCAATTCCAAATGAAAACTACTGAAGCGGAAGTCAACTTAATAATAAACCTGTCTGTGCATTGTGTAAACTGTAAAATAAAATGTGGAACGAGACGAAAATATTGCTGAGGATCTCCTTAGGAAATTTTTTTTTTCATCTCTTGCTCTCGGGTTTACTTTTTCTTGCTCGTTGTTGCGAGTTTGCAATGTGAGGAGTCACGTTTCCTCCTCCGTAGTCCAGTAGCAGCCCAACAGAAGGAGACAGACAGACACAAAAAGGGTTTTATTTATGAAGTTTCAGATAATATAGTCATGTTAAAAAGATTAGATATTGTAGTCAGTGAGGCAAGGTTTATGTTGAAAAGTTGAAAGTTACGTTATAACCGTAGTAAAATCACAGTTGTGTTTTTGATATTGTCGTCATGATCATGATCGTCGTCGTCGATGAGAAAGAGAAATAAAGTGTATTATTGCATTATACAAACAAGTAAAAAATGCCATAAAGGCAAAAGGCGGATGAATCTCTCAATGTTTGCGTGAGTACGTGTGTGTTTTCCTGCTACCACAATAGACGAACAAAGAAGGGAGAAAAGTCGCAGATTTTATTTTTCCCTGGAGCTTTATTCTCTCACTCGACTCATCATCATATCATCATCATTGCATACAACAAATCATCACCACCAACCCATTCAATAATTTACTGCCACTGAAAATTAAATTATGCGTCAATATTCAATTTAAACTTGGAGTCATCATCGTCAACATTATTATTATCGTCATCGTGAATACGACCTACATACATAAATGATACATATTTTTCATCCCTTGGCAATATACTTCATGATGATTCTTCCCTCCTATTTTGCCCGCTTGCTTTCCTCCTTGCACTGTTCTTTTGTTTTGACAAATACTCAATTTTTCCGGCATATTTGTAAATCCAATGTTCAATAATAATAATAAACTAGAGGATTTTGTATTCATTTTTCTGCTGTTGCAGGTTTCCTCCATCAATCGTGTTCTGAGGAATTTAGCAGCACAAAAGGAACAACAATCAGGCGGTGGTCCGACACCAGACTCAGTTTATGACAAACTGAGAATGTTTAACGGACAAGCGGCTGCGGTGAGTGCGGCGGGTTGGGCTTGGTACCCGGGCACCACGCCTGGGCCTCCAATTGGTCTACCTGCACCAACAACGCCGCTATCTGCACCGCTGCCTCCATCATCCAGAGACGATCCACACAAAAGAGGTAAGCAAAAGTGTCACCTTGCTAATTTTCATATTTTTAATATTTATCCCACAAATGTGAACCAAGATGCCTCTTGCCGTTACTGCATCTTTTAGAATTATGTACGCAAGCTTCTATTGAAATCATTTAAATTAAATGCACTTTGAATTTAAAGCTGATCTCTTTCATATTGTAACACAAAAAAGCAATGTTTTTGGTCCCACAGGTATTAAAAAATAATTTTCATTGGCAATCTTCATCATGAAAATAATAAAATATTGATTTAATAATAAAGGCATTGTTGATTGTCAGCAAAATAGAAAGAAAGGAATTCTCTACGTGATACCTATTGCTACCCATAGACTACTTAAAATATGTTGTACCAAAATAAATTCGCTGTGCTGTTGTTTGGAGTAGCATGTATGCATGTTCGTTCGCTCACTCAGTCACAATCACAACAACACTCTCTGCTACTTATGCATTCTTCAAAGTTACATGTAACACGCTTGTACACGTACAACATTTTATTTGAACAAATCCAAAAACCCAAGGCATTATTGTTCCCCATTGTTGTCCTCCTCAGATAGAATAACTTGTTGAGAGTTGAATTGCGCTTGAGAGGGATCATTTTAAACAGATCGTCAAGTAAGCTACTTAGTTATTATTATTATATTTACATGTGTGTACTTCATTTCATGTAGTAGTAGTAGTATTATAGGTGTGCATTATATTATTCCATCCTTCTATTTATTTACCTATTTTTCAGTGACAACACAATGACAATAATAATACTTAAATTCATCTCGCAGTAAAGAGAGATTTTCAAGTATGTGTGTACTTCCACTAGCGAGTCAGACATATACATATACGTACTTTTAACAACAATATGTCATACTTATTGTCCCATTTCACATTATTATTTGCCCATTCATATTATATGTTTTGGTACTTGGTTCTCTTATTCATTTTTACTCGCCTTGTCTCCTTCGTCTCCTTCTTCTTCTTCAATACTTGCCAAGTAGCAGACCGTATGTGTTCTTCTGTGTGAATTACCTACGTGCATATTACTTTTGCTAATGTTTTCCAGTAAAAGTAAGCAAGTAAGCAGAGCTGTTACTCAACAAAAACCATTGTACTTTCGTATTTTATCCTATTGTCAAAATCCCTCTTGTCTTCTTCCACGTCTCTCTCTCTCTCTCTCTCTCCGATCCTTTTTCCATTCAACAATGTGAGATTGCACACACTACTAGAACAAAATTGTGTAAAGAGCAAGTTCCACTTGGTTGTCGTTTTGTGACGACGACACAACACCCCAAACAAAATGTAATGCACACCACCAGGGAAAACCATTCAGAGAATAGAAAAGGGATCATACATTCTCTCTCTCTCTCTCTTTCCATTTTAATCATTCAAACGTTACAAATCACTGTGACAATGAGGTGAATACAATGCCATATATACATACATACATACATACATACACACACGCATACAATTTAATTCATAATCAGCATCAATAAGAATAGTTCTTACTTACTTTGCGCACTCGAGAAAAACCATTGTTGTACATTACCAGTAGCCAAGCTGGTGGTATGGTGGTGAAGACACTAAATCTATTTTCTTGAATAGTCTACGTCATCACGGAAATATCCTAGTAATAATTTTGATTTTGGGATCCTTTCAAGCTGACTTTTAAAAAAAGAACTTTTATGAAAAACCTCAAAATAATTTGATACTGCTATTGAATCATACAAGTGTAAAGGACCTGTTGACAAGATAGATTTATGTACTCTACATTTCATAATGAACATGCATAGGTCAAAAGTCTGCTTTTCCTACAGTTGTTTCGTTGTTGTCTTTTTGTTGGAAATGTTCTTAAAGACGGGACCAAAAGCTCAACAAATTGAATATATGTACAATTTTTCATTCATGGAAAGGTAAGACGAAGAATGAAAAAAATACAACTTAATGGTTGACCAAATAAACTAAATTGCAATTAAAAAGATTTTGAGACGCTCTTTCACAGAAAAAAACTCAAGTACCACTACTTTATTCACACATGATGACACCAATGTTTATAGACATTCACTTTTCCATGTAAATACGCAGAAGAGCATAAGATTGCAAACTTTGTCACTTTTAAGTAAAGTTAAAAGAACTTGCATTCATTTATATTGCACTGACCCAGAAAAAAAAAGTTTCTCTGTCAACTCGCTCAAAAAAAGTAATTTTCATTCATTCATTGGAAGCAAGCAACTGTAGCAGTCGCTGCTAATGCGAAAAAAAATGCAGAGCAAGGGCAATCAGTAGAAACAAGCGTGACACTTTGAAGACGTAAATAAATGCATCAAGTTGGAAATGTATTCAGTGAGAGTGGTGGCAAATATGATGATGATCATCATGGTGATGGTGATGCATAAAAGCACACGGTCAATAATCCCATTACATTACATGACTGCTTTTCTTCCTTACACCGTGAATGTATATGTATATATATACATATACATTTATACATTCTTAAGTACGGATAATATATGAGACTGGTGGAGGCATGTTTGAATGAGTCACTTTAAAAAAAGGGTGAAGACAGCAACCCGGTTATATAACAAACCCAACAAAATCCAGCCGAGATTCATGAATTTCTTCAACTTGCTTTCTTTCTTGCTCGCTCTCTGCTCGTTTGCAGCAGCTGTAAAAGAAAACCAAGACAAGCATACATATATATATAACAGGGTTATAAAAAGGGACGACGGGAAAGGACATATTATTACCCGCACGCACATTGAACAAATATGCATGAAATAGCATCATCTATTTATTCTCCCTCTTTTTTTTGTAAGAAGAAGGAAAAAAATGTAATGGCTGCTCTGCATTCTCTTGACAAAACTTTTATCAACTAGTTTATATACCTATATATATATACGTATGTGGTAGCATCGTCAGCATTAGAGCAGCACAATAGCTAGAAATAGTAGTACATTTCCAACAGAAGAGGAGTATATATAAGATGAAAACATGTGGGAAAATGAATTTATTGTGCGTGCATGCGTAAATCGAAGGAGGAAGGAAGAAGAAGAAGAAGGAAAAGAGGGAGAGTGAAAGAGAAAGGGAGACAGACAATAACGCAGAGAGAATAGAGAAAGCTGTGGTGGTGGCGGTGGTAAGTGTATAGTACTTCTTTATGTAAAACTATGCGTGGAGGCTAGATTAGGTATGCGTGTGCACAGAAATTGTATTGAATGCAGGGGCAGTGCAGTGCAATGTGTGTGTGTGTGTGCTGTGTGCGTAAGTTGCTAGGCGTGCAAACGGCAGTAATAGTAGCATATTATTATTACTCATTCCAGTACACGCCAGCAAAGTATCTGTGATGTGAAAAAAATGACTAAAACTGTTGTAGACTGACTCGATGATGTAAGCTGTTCATCCTTAGCAGTAAATGAGTACTTGGTAAATAACAAAAGTAGTTAAACTACATACGTTAGTAAATAGTTAGATAATGCGATAATTTGCGTATATTTTTGGTTTTTTGGAAAAACATGGAGAGTAAAGGCTAGACAAGGGTAATTCTGGGCTATTTTTTTCTTTTCGAGACGTTTTTTTTTCTACACGATTGAGTGTCTTTGAGACATTTTTGATGCACACAATTATCCGATTTTTTTGAGACAGACGATGATGCAAGTAAAACCAAGAAAAATCAATACGTGGAGGCACATTAGTCATATTGACAAAAATGCTGTGGGGAAAGGACTTTGTCTGCTTGTTTTTTTGAGTTACTTTAGTTATTTATAAATGTTTTAAGTGTTTATTTACTTAAAGCAAATTTAGTATGTCTTTTTCCAGAACTTACTGTTTGCGTGCTTGAAAGTCGTTTACTAATAAATTTCAAGTAAATATGCTTCTTTTGCATGACATTGTCACTCAGTCAGACTTGCATGCAGTGTTCGCTGAAATACATACATACATACATAATCTACAGACATATTATAAATTTTTTATGAAAAATCTCTGCTGTCTCGGTTTCGTCTCAAATTCAAATTCAGGTTGTTTTGTATTTCAATGCGTATTTTCATAGCATGACAAAAATTGAAAACGTGTAATTAAATGATAATATCCAATAAATCGGGGAAAATATTCAAACCGCAACGACTACATTCCATTTCACTACAACCTAGAATGTAAAAAGGGCATAAAAAATAAAAAAGGATAAAACAACAGGGCTACTACGAGCACGAATTCCATAGAATGAGCAAGTATTTCTTGTTAGCATTTCCACCAGAGTTGTTTAGCAGAACGGAACACACGAGGTTTATGATATGGTGATAGCCAAGTAGAACTTGGAAAGACGACAGAGAAAAACTCTAAAAAAATAAAATACTAACCTGAGTGAAATATTACTCGGATCCTTTTCTACAAGAGACTTTTTTACACAGTGTAAAGAAACTTTTTCACGTAAAAAAGTACAATTCATATTTTATATTTTAAAAAAAGTTTTGTGGAACAGACAAATGCAAATTTTTGCAGAAAAAGTGTACAGCAACACTGCTGGAAACGAGAGGAATCTTATGATGCAGCCCTGTTTGCTCGATTGTCTAATGTTATGTTCTATTTAGTTTTCGTGTAACCACACTACTTAGGTAGGTATGTACATAGTAGTACACAGCATAATCATATATATCTACAAACAGTATTTTTAGTAATGTGGTTAGAAATATATGTACGTATAAAAAAACTTGCGTCGATTTGATTACAATTCAGTACACGCTTTTACATTTTCGTGCCATGACTTGGTTGACTGTTAAAGAAAAATAATATTATGAAACTTTTTTTTGATGGAAATTGCACTTGCACTATATAGAAGAGAACACGACGTTTTTTTCTCCTGGTAATTTGCAAACTTTCTTTAATTTAATTTTCCCTGTCTGCTCTAGGCTCCTGAACAATCACAGTAACAGTAAAGACTACACAACTTACTGTACATTGGTATGAATTGTGAACAAAAAAAACAGAGAAAATTGTGTAGCAATAATAGCATAAAAAAGTTTTGCTGTATACTTTGACTTTGCAATAGTAACTTTATTTTAGTAATAGTTACATTATTTATTTACGAATGTGTACTTTGGGTCCTGTTTTTTTCAAACGATTTGAAATGATCACTCAAAAACGTATATATATATATATTCCAGTATGAACATATATGATAATGCTGTAGGGTTCAGTATATGATGAAATTATGCGCTGTTGCGTGATTGCATTTTGGTCTGGAGGAGTTCAAAAAAGAGCGAATATTATTCGGTCAAAGAATCATTTTTACTCCTTAATAGCATTTTTATTATCAAAATGCATTTTCCCCAGATTGATTGATTGAGATGAGGAAAAGCACAACTGTTCTCTTGTGGGGTAAAAGTGGTTCTGCTTATTTGGACTTGAAGCTCAAGTGAAATTATTACATTTTCTCTGACGATGACAAGAGGGAAATTGTATTACTTGAAAAATATGATGAAAGATGATAATGATTTTTATTTATCTGATGCTTACTACTACTACTACTACTACTTGTCTCGATAATGAAATGGAAAATCATCATCATCATCAACAACGTTGTGAAAGCAAAGACTGTATCAGGTTATCATCATAATAATCAACAGCAGTAGCATCATCATGATGCAAGTTGGTAACGTTGGTGGCCAAACCAACCCAACTCAATCAAGCCGTTGATAACTCGCTTAAATTTTGTTTCCCTCTTTCCGACATGGCGCAGTACAAAGGCAAAAGAAAAATATCATCATGAGGCATTATTCACATAACAAGATCATGTTTTGTGAGGCCAAGTTCATTACTTTCCCCCTTGGGATGACTTATTCGCCGTTTGTACAAAACATGATCCTGCCAGTGTTCCATATACATATGTATATGTATGTATGTATGCATCTCATCCCAAACTTTGAAGAAAGGTAAAAACAAGTTGCTTGGCAAAATGACACTGTTTTTTTTTGTTAATGGCAAATGTTTTGTACAATTTCTTTACTTTGTTGTCACCCTGAACAACTACATACTGAGAGATTGTTAGTTAAATTCGACGGTCAGACAGACACAAAAATATACGGATATTTATTTGGGCCCCTTTTCTTTCCCAGTGTAAACATGTTGACATGGAAATAATGTAACAGGATCATTTTAGCACAACAAGGGGCCAAGCCCATATCCAAACAAGAGTACACTGATCAAATTTGTAACATTTACCCGGCTAATTTTACTGATTATATAATATGTTAGGTTACATGAGTTGTATATGTAGTGTATAAAATATCTTAATGACTCGGCATCTATCTATCTCTCTCTCTCTCCTTTCCTATTTCTCTCCCTTATTTGCTAAACTTTTGTCGAGCCGAAAGTTGCTTCTAGGGATCACCACACACAGTTATTTACACACACACATACACATATTTCTCTCTTATTATTTCGATGGCTAGTGTTCCTTTGTAATCTCTGTGTATAGTAACTTGAGCTGGATTTTATTATATTTTTGTTGATTCTTGCACTTTGCAATCAGAACCGTGGATGCTGACACTAATAGTAATTGCCATAGGTGGCAAACATACGTCCATAAGAAATGGGCAGAAATAAATATTTAAAAACATTTGTTTTTGTTCTTGAGCAAACAAACGTATTGAAAAATCTGTAGGTAGAAATACGATTTTTTAGTTGAAATCATTTGTGCAAATATAATGAAAATTTTTATGCAGGAGTGAAACTTGTAAAAAAATATTCATCGTGTTACGAAGCGAAAGTTTTTGCTGATGGTTACGAGGGAAAAAATGCTTTTAAAAAATTGGCAATTATAATTATTACAAGCACGTAACGAATTACAAATGTATAGTAATTTGCTTTTGACGCTGTCATGTAGAATGAATGAGTAAATACAATTTAATGAATGTTGGATGATAATTGTGAGCATCTAAAAATGTATTTTGTTACCATCAGATGTAACCAGCTATCTTTGTTTGAGGTAGCAATTAGTAGTGTTTTTCATAACAGGCATACAGTAATAATGTATACGTATTTTTTCTACATTAATACATAATAATAATAATAATTTTGATTGCATTATTATCGTTGCAGATGTAAACAGTGAAGGAACATCGGATGGTAACTCGGATCACAACTCATCCGCCGATGAAGACTCCCAACTTCGGCTGAGACTGAAGAGAAAACTTCAGAGGAATCGAACTTCATTTACAAATGATCAGATCGAGGCGCTCGAGAAAGGTAAACAAAAAAAAACATATTCATTTCCACATATTATTGTATACTTTTACGTTTTTTAACATGGTTCATTGCAGAATAACAGTGTTTGGTTTACAATGCGTAGAAAAATGGAAATGCTGCACAGGCCGTTTTATATAGTTCGTTTTATTACTGCAAAAAATATACAAATAGTGTATTGTTGAACAAGTTTGTCATGGAAAAAATTAAAAGTGCTCACATATGCTTAAAACATGTGCCTCTTTTTTGTTTCGTAATTTCCCAAAGCGCAAAGCATGTACGTATCTTATAAATATTCAGGGTAAATATTATTATTCTATGGCATTGAAACAGACACAACGACTTGTACAACAGTCACATGAGCAGACATGAGCACTAATTTAGTAAAGATGGAATACAAAGTAAATACGTTTCTCATTTAAATTTCTCTTTCTTTTGTTTGTCAACGTGTACAAAGTCAATTTACACACACACATGTGTGTGTAAACTCTATCTGAAGAAACGGGACGCACCATCGCACAAAATATTGAAATTCCTGCGTGCGATATCTTGAAAAATGCAAAACTGTCTATTTCTGTATTTTATTTAAGCAAACATTACAATGTTTGTAAATTGTTTCTCATTCATGTGGTTTTTTAAATTAATTAAATGGCTATATATACATTGTGCACTTAAGGATACAAAAAAAGACACGGGTTTTGACTGCCACTATAGACGACGTAGTAATCATCATGATGATCATCCACTTTCCTTTCACTTTTCTAACCAAACAAATATTTATTTCATTTTTCTCTCTTGTTTACTTATAGAATTTGAAAGGACTCACTACCCAGACGTATTTGCCAGAGAAAGACTCGCAGAGAAAATTGGACTGCCGGAAGCCCGAATTCAGGTATGAATGAATTTCAATATTTTCAATGCCTACAACGTGCATACTGTAGTCAACATTATTATTTATCATTTATCCTTTATGTAATTAAACATGTTGATAAAGATAGAAACTAAACTGCACGTTTGTAAATATGGTGGTTACTTTGAACTCTGAATGTTTTCGCATATATTAATGTGGTTATTTACGCAGCGTCTATCGCATATTCCTTTTTTATGTATCATCATCAGTATCCTCAACCCATGTTTCATATCACTTTGCATTAGCCAGTTGTAATATACAAATCATTCGTCACAAGTTGGATTTTAACTTGGAAAAGTAAACAAGCGAATGCGTAGAGTGGTGGTATTTTAATGTGGAGGTAGCAAGTGTACAGATTCACACATCTCCCACTCACCGTCCGTCCCCGTCAACGACAACAACAACAACAAACACGCTAGAAGTAGTGCAACAACATCTCTTCCCATCTCTCTTTGTCAAGCACACACTTGAGATTTCACCAGCGACTTCTCCTTCAGACTTGAAATATTACATGTTTTTCCTGTTTTCATAAGTATTTACATAGCAGCACAGCAAAATATTATTGAGATATGATAACTTTTAGTAAACTTGCGGTGTTTCGATATGTATAATATTAATAATAAATATATGGTCTGTTGACTTTATAGTAGTAGACAGAGAGAGAGATAGAGGGGGGATATCATTAGTTACTACGGTTTGGTCACAAGAACATTCACGCATTGAGCCGATGATGGAAGAGTAGAGGTTAGAAAGGAAGGGAAAGCAAGATGATTTGCATGTTGTGCGCTTACTTGAGAAATTAACTAGACCTTTTTACTGCTGCTGTTTCACTTATTTGTTTGTAGAAAGAAATGATAACTTTTTCAAAAAGATCTTCCCAGCATCCATACGAGTGGTAGTAGTAGTGTAAGCAGTTTATTTATTTATTTGCTTAGTTAGCATCTCATCCTTGAGCAATTATTTGTAGAGTGGAGTTGTTGACTTGTGGCTTTTTAGGGACTGTCTGTGTGATGTGGAGAAAAAGATGTACGTCTTCTCATGCATATACAATTAATGTTGAAAACGTCATATGGGATATATGTAGAGGGATATTTTTTTTCTTAAATATATATGTATATATAAATATTTATAATTTGAACAAAGTTTAAAAATTTTATGATGCTGTTTTGACAGGTTTGGTTTTCCAACCGTCGTGCAAAATGGCGCCGTGAGGAAAAATTGCGAAATCAACGACGTGGCGGTGGTGGTGGTAGCGGCGGTGGGGGTAGTGGTGGAGGAAGCAGTGGAGGAGGTGGAACCAATGATAACACCGTCTCCCCTCCACCTGCCACCGCCACCTCAACTCGTCCATTGCTAAACTCCGGTTTCAACTCGATGTACGCCTCCTTGCCACAACCAATCGCATCCATGCCAGATTCCTACAGGTAAATAAATAAATATTAAAAAGACGAGATCCCCTCAGGAGGATCAGAACATACCTAATAAAAAAGAAGCATGCTACCTCTGTTACCTACCTACCTAGTTGTACTTCTTCTATAATACATACGACATACACATACACAAAGTACTTTTCTGAATTCTCTGTTTGTTGTACTTTATCCACCCCATTCGGCAACTTGATAATAAGCGATATCATCAGAAAAACAAGTAAACAAAAAGAGAAGCCGCTTCATTGTAGTCAGAAAAAAAGTTACATAACCCATTCTCTTTTTTTCACCCATACTAGCCCTTTCCTTTCATACTGACTACCTTCTTGTTACATCTGCTTCTCCCATTATTGCTGTTGGCATTTTTACTGTTTTCATCTCATCATCAGTGCTGGCACGCTCATGTCGGTTTCCCTTTACCATTTTATCTCTACCATAATACATGCAAGCAATGGCCAAACAACTTTGTAGCAACATATTCTATTCATCTAGTTTTAAAGAAAATACGTGAAAAGGGATTTTCTGGATGATAATAAAGACATACTTTGACTGGCTCCAACTTACAACAACCCCATGAACTTTTTTTATACTTTTCTTGAAACAGAAAATCTATCAATATTAGAGTATATTGCTCTCTGTAATTCCATTCTTATATTTATTACAACAAACAAGCTAGAATGATTTTATAAAACAGCCAAGAAACAAGTAAACGTTTTTGAAAGAAATTTTTTTTCTATGTCTTGATTTATACCAAACGTACCAAAATTCATCTACCACCACTTTGGCGGTGATGATGATGATGATCCAAAAGCGAGGTAGCATTTTCAACAAAATGCAAAAGAGGATTCCGACAATTCATTTACATTATTTTCAGCACCTCTCTCTCTCTCTCTCACGTAAATAAATAGCATTTGAGTGAGCGTGTACAACAAACGATTATAATGTACTTGACAGTGTATACTTTTCGGTAGGACGGCAACCGTTTCACGTTTTTGAATTGTTTTGTTGTTGAATCATTTCTACTAACAACTTTTTCTTTGGTTGTTTTGTTGCGTACGCACAAAAAAAGGATAGTAGTGGATGATGCACTCCGGACAAACCGACTGTATTAATAGAAGCGAGTCTATTAAGATGAGATGCACACACAAAGACGTAATACAATGAAAAGGGTGAAATGGGTGCGCAAGAAAAGAAGAGAGGAACACAGCGGGTTTTAAAAAGCCGTTTTATTTGTTCTATTTGGCGTATTACTATTTGTGAATGCCGCAAAAGAATGGATAGCAGCCAAGGGAGTCCTTTTTTTCAACGGGAATGTTATAAGTTACATCAGAGTCAGAAAGAAACTTGGTCGATGATAAATAAAACCACTGCCAAACTGCATTGCATATTGCTTCCATAAAAACCAATGTGCATGCATACATTTTGAAAATGTTTTTCCTCTTCTCTTTCTCTCTCTCTCTCTCTATTAGAGAGCATCTTCATCATGAGAGATGATGATGATCCCAATTTTCCTCCCATAATAATAATAATAATAATAAAATAATAATGATATATAGATCATCAAAATGATAATGCTTGTAGCAGACAAACTGAAAAGTGGACAAGCACACTTTGGCAGTTAAACTCAAATAATGTAGAGAAAAAGAGGACGGGGAAAGGGAATAGAAATGGTAATACAAAAATGTTTGTGATTATCATGATGATGACGACGAGGATGATGATGATAATGACGGTGGTCGAGTGAAAGGGTTTATTTTACTCTTTACTATTCAGATTGCTGAAAAGCTGCATAAAAATTCATTAAAGCACCCAACCAACAATAATAACAACAACAACAAAAACGACGACTGCGACTACTAACAAAGCAAACTGATGATGAGGATGATGATGATCCCGTATGTAAAAAGAGTATAAAAGAGAGCAACAGCAGTAGCAAAGCCAGCAGCAACAACAACAAGAACGTATCATTGTGGGGCTCACATAGAATTTCGCCTTATGTTTGAGGGTGTTGGTGGGCGTAATCCTCATTCCTTTTCTCGCATCAAATTATTATTAGATTGGGTCTAAATCATCTCTAAGCCACTGCCTTCTTTTCTTTTTGTTCACTTTAACACACAATCAACCATCCTTACATGCATGCATACATCATCATCATCATCATCCCTGGCTTGGCTGGGTCTATTTATTTGGAATAATATGATGATGCTATTAGGATCATCAAGGAAATTTGTATGCACACTGGCGTACGTCTTGTTAATAACGTTGCTCAGTTTGTAATCATGATGATGACCATGCAGTCGGTATAAAAAATGTATATGTAGTTTAATTTGCCAAAGAAAAGTTTGCTTGTTACATGGAATAGCGAATTGTAGGTTTTCCCGTTAGTTACTGAGTATTATAGCAATAATTTTTTTATATATCTATTCAGACATTTTTTGCAAATAAACAAACATTTTTGATTTTGAAAAAAGTCAATATCTGTCTCTCAATAGTTCCATGACAGGAAGTCTAAGTAGCATGGGCAGCAGTTGCTTGCAACAGCGAGAGGCAACGCATCCGGCAGCCAGTTATTCCTACATGTTTGGAGCAGACCCGTTGACATCTCTTGGATCGTACGGGAGTAGAGCACCACACTGCGGATCTGGTCAAGGCTCAGTGTCCAGCGGGGTCAACTCACATGCTTCATATGGAGCCAATACTCCGTCATCACATGGAGGCGCCGCGAGCCAGTACCATGGTAAGCAATAAAACCAAATACCGCATTATACAATATGCTCAAGTCTTCACGTTTTTAAACCCTTTTTGTTCAAACATTGCATTGCAGGGGAAAAAGTTTAAAATGAATGCTTATTTATTTCTCTACTTCTTTTTTAAACTTACAGGAGTGATATCAGCTGGAGTATCAGTTCCAGTTCAGATTCCTAGCCACGGGCCAGATTTAGCGTCCAACTATTGGCCACATCGGCTCCAATGACAAACGTACCACTAGAAGAAGCGGCGAGACTACAACCACAACAACTCTAGCAACTGTAACTTTATGTAAGGATTAAAAGAAAAAAATACCTATTCTTTTTTTTCTAAAAAAATACCATACCACCACCACCAATTTGATTATCCTTTTTTTCTCTCGTACTTTGAGCAATCAAAAAAGTAACCACAAGAGAAAGCCAAAAAAATATATATCATGATGAAAAGCGTTGCTTTGTTGTCGTCGTTCCTCCTATTCATACATATTATATTATGTTATTATTATTATACTTGTCCGGTTGTTATAAATATAGTAAGTCTACTATTATCATCATAGATAATAATTATTATTATTCTCCAAATCTACTTGTACACGGTGTATATTACACAATATAAATATAAACGTATATACATATATATATATATATTATTACTACATATTATGAATATACAATCCCACATAGTCATGGTGTATGAAATGTTTAAAAAAAATCATTATGATATTTACTGTAAAAGCGTGTACGTATTGGTCGACGAATTACCACTGACTTGTATTTAAAATTGCTACCAGTACAACAGCGTTAATAGAAAATCATAGCCCGAGATAAATACTTTTTTCCAAAAAAACAAACAAAAACATTGGTGATGTGTGGAGTGGAGTCACAGGGTCAACTACTATATAATTAGTAAAAAAATAAATAAATAAAAGGCTACGAGTAGGGTTTACTAGTAAAAAAAATTAAGTTACCCTAATTGGAAATTTTTTAGCTAAGGATGAATAGAAAGTTTCAGCTAGAGAATAGTCGGATGGAAATAGAGGTAGGGTATTTATAAAAGTAAATGTTTACTTGGATAGGTAACTAGATGTTTAGAGTATATTAGTAAAAAACGAACAAATCTCGGTATGGTCACAATGTATGTTGTATTATCAAACAAATTTTTTGTGGTTCAGTTAGTTGTTAAACACAGGAACATCTTTGTACGGTGAATAATAATATCGTGTGCTGAATAATTGCCAGCATTGAAATTAATACAAATTCAGTTTTTTAAGTATCGCTATTTAAGCAAGTATTATGATTGGACAGCAAGTAGGCCAGGTTATGTATTCTCATGTACCCAAGTATTAAAATGCATTTTTGTAGAAGAAACGTATATTCGTGATATTTGCAGCATACTTTTTTACACTTTTTAAAAAGAAAACCACATTTGGGTCGCATTACAACAGATGACATTTTTTTTAAATGGCTGTACAAAAATGTTTCATTAGTAATGCTCCCTCTCCCTCTTTCTCTATCTATTTAATATTCCATAATCGTGACAAAGTACTGGTTACATATATATTCTGTATGTAGGCATATTTACTCGCCATGTAATACACCTAGTATTATTATTATTATATTCCGTACTAAGAAAATACAGGGCAGAAATGTACCATAAAAAATAAAGTAGACAGGCTACTATTGTAACTATTACACTATACTGCTTTTAATTGTTGTTGTTGATGTCGTCGTCATTACTATATCGTTACGATTACTGAATAGCACAGTCCAGGGTGAAATTTATTTTGAATGCAGTGAGCATAAATATATATATATAAACATTTACACATACATGCATATATATATTTATTACTGTGTATTTATTATAATTAATTATTAGCAACTATTAATATTGTACTTAGTCAATATCAGGTAACCTCTTGTAGAGAATTATTATTAGCCATTTCCAATAATTAAAGTAAATATTGGTGTGCGTATCACGGTATTGTTTTATTATTCAGCAGCGATATGTATATGTATGTCGTTTATGGAAGACGGTATATTACGTCTTCAGTGTGGTATTATGTATTAAATTTTTTAAAAAAATATTAAGAGTGTAATAGATCAAGGTAGATAATGTATATAGGTATATAGAATAGATTGTATTTATGGTAAGAAATATAAATGTGGTGGTAACATGATGAGAGATCAGCGCACGAGTACTGCTAAAACATTGATTTACTACACACAGGCATCAAATCATTAACAAAAATGTATTCTGTATACAAAAAAATATACTTAAATAAATACTGTAAGCAATTATATAGGTACATAAAAAAATCTTATGTCTTCTCATTACCCCATTTACTACCCACGTGTGTTACTATTGTAATATTATCTCATAATATATTGTATGTATAACTATTTAATTACCTACTAAAGTAGTACGTAGTTCGGTATAATCTACTACACACAGCTAAGAATGATTTTAATGTTTCTTTCCTAGATGTTATCCTACCAGAATGAGTATTTAAATATAAATATTCGTATTAAGATGATTGATAAAAATAAAATAAAAATCAATGTAGTGAATCAATCAAATGATAACTTTCAATTTGTTCCCTGGCTTCCTTTTATTATTTACATTTTGTTTGCATAATGCTTTACATGCACATCCACGTTTTGACACTCCAATTTTCTCTCCACCCAGACATAAACATCAAGGATTTTTTAAACGGCCGATATATAGGTATTTTCGTTTTCACGGGCATTTGGCAACACTCATTGACATAATAATATCGTATTCATCCGTCTGATCTCCTCCACCTATGCAAATACATAGGTAGCAAAGGAAACTGGGTCGCCGGTGGTTGATGCTACGCAAGCATTTTGCCTCTCTTTTTTATTTAATTTCCTGTAGAGCATGTCTAAACCCCTGCAGTTATGAGGACATTTACTACTACATCAACGTTTCATTATTTAAATTTACCTAATATGTAGATAAGCAACACACAGCTACTGCCAATAGCAAACCATGTATGTTCCATGTATGTACTTCCGTAAAAGTTTTTCCCCCGCACTATCCACCACACTAGACACACACACACTGACTACCACCACTACAATTTCTACTTCAAATATTTTTTTAAAATCTCCAAAGGAAAAAAAAGTATGTAATACATTATCCACCAGAAAAAAACCGAAAGCCTCGGAGTTATCTTTATCATCACATTATCATCATCGCGAATATGCAATCATCATCATCGTCATCATCAGTACACTTGCTAGTCATCATCATCATAAAGGACATGAGGATTCTCATCACTCAATTGACCAAATTTCAATCATGTTCCCCATTCCATTTCACTGCTCTTCACTTTGATCTTCTTCAACCAGAATAGTTTCGTTTCCCTTGTAGCAGCAGCAGCAGGAGCATCATCTCTCTCCTCGGCTCTCGAGTAAAAGGAACAGTAGTAGCAGACCAACAAAAAAGTAAGTGGAACCAACTAATCCAGAGAGCTTCAATAACTGTAGGAGCCAAAGCGAAAATAACCAAACTAAAGTAGAGCATCCTCGTCATAAGACCAAAGTACACGGTGCTGGTAGTGGTGTGCTCAGTGTGCTGGGCTCACTACGAAATCAACAAGAATGTAAGCATTTTGTCCAATAAAACTTGTCACTGGCACAGCCATCAACCGAGCAATCCAACCATGCAATTTACCAACCAACCACTCATTCAACTTCACTACTCACTTCTTGAATGTCTATTTACTGATAAGTATGCAAGTAGTAGACAATTTTTTTACGTTTTTATTATCTAATGAACGTTCATCTTTTTCAGCTCAGCTTTCCTCTAGTGTCATTTGATTATTATTATTACTACTGTAGGTACATACTGCATGTATAGTAAAGTTTGCGTGATACAAAGCAAGTTGTTGAATTTTGATGGAAAAGGTTAGAGCAACATACATACGAGAGCAGTCCAGACCGTTAATGAAATCCAAAACAACTGTAACTAACAATATTAACGAGTCCACAGAAATGACATGCTTGCTACTTCTGTCACAAAGTCAAGAGTTATGAAAGCAGTCAAGAGATAAGAAGTGGAAAAAGCAATCTTTGTTACTAGAGAGTATTAAAAAATATTTTTTTACAGAATAAATGAATTTCTGACAGTTGAGTGGATGAAAGATGTTATACGACAAATAAAACGAGTGGATGGATGAAAGTGATTTTAATGCCGCAGTAAACAAAATTAATGCAATTAAAACATAAACTAGCAAAAAACAATTTTGTTTCAGATCCAACTACGCGGTTGGTTGTTTGTCTGCGTTTTTATTGCGCTTTTGTAGAGAAACTGCTAGAAAATTTTCTTAACTACCTATATTAACTATATCATTGCAATCATAGTTACAAAGTTTTCAAAAAAACGTGCAAAAAAAACAATTAAAGTCTCAGTTTTACCTTTTTAATTACTTTAAGCATAAACAGTAAGTAATCAAAAACAACAAGAACACTAGCATATTACAAACAAAAAAAACTTTCACTCAGGATCAGTCAGTCTGAATGAAAATGTTGTAGAATGTAGTTTTATACCCATTATTTTTTTATGGCAAGCTTCCTTTATTCCGCATCCCAAACTCGCGTTCCTGAGGCGCAGTAGCTGAATAAGAATCTTGTAAAAGAGGACTGTTCTCGGTAGCTTCTTGCCCGCTGGCGGTAGCAGTGGTGTTGACGGGCTCACCCATGCTCCCATAGCGTTGTTCCGACGACGACGGTAATGACTGATAATACCGCGGTTGAGTAAAGGAAGGCGGAGGTGGTGGGAAAGGGGCCCTACCCCTTTCTCGCCACAACTGAAAGAGTATACCGACAATAGACAAAGTGGCCCAAACAATGACCAACACCAAATCTGTGTAAAGGACACAATGGAACAAAAAAAGAGAATAGAATTAAAGTAAACTAATCTGTCATCGATGCTCCTTCTACAAATATATGAATGCTGATGTTATTTATACGAGTAATAATAACCATGGTCAGTAGTGTTCACTCCTTTCAAATATAAAAGCCCAAGACACGGCGTGAGACAGTGAAATGGATCTTTAGTTTGTCTAATAATTTGTCTTAAAAGAAATAATAAAAGGCATGTGTTGTGTGTTGCGTGCGTCTTCTTACTCTGTAGATCGGCACATATAATAGCACAAGATAATATATCAACTGCTAAATTGCACACAACAATTTCTCTCATAACTAAAGTAAGAGCAAGTTTGTGTGCGATATACTGCAAAGCTCCCTCTCCAGCAAAACTTACGTTACGCAAGTTGCTTGCATCAAATGATAAACAAGACCCTTTTCTCATCTCTTGCTCATCAATGACAACAGGCCAAGACCGTCAATGATAGAAATATTTACGACGCTAATAAATCAGACTCTCGTTTACCTGTTGACGGGGAAAGGGACATCTTTTGTCAACACTACTGCATTAGGGAAAAAAATCTACCGCTCGTCATCAATGAGGCCGTTATGACAAGAAGAAATTGATAACGATACATTATTATTATATATACAATATATTATTATAGGTATACATTTTTTTCATACTGTTTTCCAAATAATATCATACTCAACTTGCTCAGTAGCAGTGCGGCGTGTACTCTCATATTCTTATTATGGCGATTATCATTATTATTATCTCTATCTGCAATAACCATTACTGTGCTCTGGCTAATCTTCGTTTCAAGTAGGAGAGTTGCAGGGAGGGATTCTATGCATGTATTACTTATTATTGTGCATTTACTTTTACATGTTTATTAAAATGACAGAAATTCTCCAAAGGTGGCATGTAACAAGTGGGGACATCCCATCTATTCACTTCTCTCTCCCTGCTTGTTAACTAACAGAGAAATGATCCATGACCCAAAGTCAGTCATGCGTTGAATACCCTCAAAAAAAGTGAGGAAAAAATAATGGAAATGCATAAAATGAGACATGTTTCGTCACAGTTTGTTTTCCTTTCTTACTACCCACTACTACTAATACTACTACTACTAACATTTTTACAGAGAGGCAGTATTACATAAAGTAAATAAGTATGAGAATAATAAATTATCGATCTATATATGCAGCCAACATGTACACAAACCAAACCAAAGTTTGGTAATGTAATTTTATGCTAACGTTGATACAATATATATCCACTGTTTTGGCGCATCTCTCCAAAATGACAAATAAAAAGATATACTCTCTTGTGAATACTTTTACCATCATTATTACTACTACTACTGCTTAACGAGAACGAGAAGATAAACATGTTTTTATACATTGTTATGATCTATTGTGAATGTCGCTCAGCAGCACTGGATATTTACCCAAAATATGATTTTACCTGGTTTGAGCCATCTCCACACTAATCTCTCTTCAAAAATCTTGTTATATCACATCAGAAATAATAACTCAGCGAGAACAATCTTTCGTAGAAAATATCGTAGCGCTTAATCTTCAACAATAGTTTGAAAAGAGGAGCATGAGAGCGTATAGTTACCTACAGGGAAGAACATTCTGGCTGTTTTGTTTATTTAAACTGACGATTATGCCATTGACATGGTAGTTTGCATGTCGGCACCTTTTACGCGGCTATCACTATCATCACACTGTAATCACATGCATAAATATTTTGGATGATAAAATGTGTGCATATTTTTAGCTATGAATTAGGTACAAGATTTAAAGCAAGTCGGAAGATTACGAGTAGACGCCATAGATATGTCATATGAGGAAAGACTTTCAAAGCAATCGTACAACTTTGTCGCAGTTCAAAAATTCACTGCTGTAAGTACATATAAAAACCTTTTTGGCAGGGTCACTGATGATAAGTATATTAGCTCTAAAATATTTATACCAGCCTATACGTAGCAGTTTTGTACTTGATTGTACACTAAATATTATAAAAGAGAAAGTATATGTATGTACCTATTTCTAATGATTACTTTGATTTTACATGTGACGCTAAAAAATTAACACATTAAATTTCTACTTATTCTTCTTATTTATTCAGCAATGATTACCCTTGTCCCTATATATGGGGCACGTTGAGACAATATAATAAATCTACCTATATTCACTCAGTTTTTTTCCATTCATGCTTTTCTGAGCACTATAATAATGACTAGATCGGATGATGACTGGTGAAAGGTAAAAAAACAGAAGAGGAGAAGGATTGTTTCATCGTTTGGATCGATCGAAACGATCCAATTGTAAACAAATAAATATAATGATAGATAATAATGTCATGCATGTGCCAAACCATTATTTTTAATGATGTGACAATTTGATGAAGAGCATTTTCAAACGACTGTCTACCAACATGAATAGATATATCTTATGCAAAATGTTGTTCGGAGGATGTAGTGGCAAATTATGTAAACTAGAAATGCGACTTTCTAGGAGAAACGACAATTATTATAATATAGGAGAAAACTGTATGTGCGTAGTAAGTGTATTCTTCTCTAAAGCTCATACGAAGCTTACCATTCGTCTGAAATGGAGGATCTATCAGAGCCGTTCGAAAGTCGGGGTTGGTTGCTCTTCTTAAAATGTTCAGCGTAATGAACTTCAAATTGGATCCTATGTAGTGGTCAATCGGAAGGATGAACAGATATGAGCCGAGAACTGAAGAGATAACTATACTCGTCTGTAATTTAAAAATAAAATAAACAAATCTTTTATCAAAAAATAGTACTTATTTCCATCAATTAACAAGCAGCCAAATAAAATTCATAGTAAAAAAATCTAACAAAACAATGATTTTATTATTGCTGACTATCTTAACATGAATATGCCACTCCATTAACAATGAAATAATAATAGCGTATTTTTTTCCAGCTACTGCAATATGTAATGATCCATTAGTTTCATAAGCAATTTCTCAGTCATCGTATACACATATAAAAAGACTTGAACATTTGTAGCCATCATTTTCTCTCTTTTACCGTTTTTCTTAAAATTTAAGAAATATCTGATTTCTTTGGTAATTTTTTGCTACTTCTTGACTACTCGCATCACTGCATTATTTTAATGGTTTGTTTATATTACATTGCTTCTTCTACAAACAAAATGAAACAACCGTTGTTTTACTGATACTATTGATGACTCAAGTAAAAAGACAAACAATCAAGACAAAATGACAAGACAAATAAGAAATAAAAACAAGCTCTTTATAATGTGAATGTACACGGACAAGTGTACATGCCAAAAGTGACTTATTTTCAAGCCAGCACATGGAAAAAAATAAAGGCATATGGATATTAACCACCATCTCTGATCTTTCTTGCAGTTGTTGTTGCTGCTGCTGCTGCTGTTTTTTTGAACTAGCTTATTATTTTTCTTGACTCAATTATTGAAGAGTAGAGCTATTATTGTCATCATCATCATTACAGTAAAAACTGACTTACCAACTGAGCAAAGGAAATAATGGTAAGTGGAACGCTAAGCGTAAGACAAACGTAAGCCAACCAGAAAGTCAAGTCATCCTTGAGCAGTGTGATATCACCTGAAGAACAAAGCAAATAAATGGAAAAAACAAATAAACAGAATTAACTGGGTAACTTGTTATTTTATTATTGCAGATGTAAAAGTAGATTGGCCAATGACTCCATCAAATTTTCCACTACAATGCTTTCTTGTAGGAAAAAAAACTTTTAGAAAAAGCAACTGCTACTACTCAACTGACCGTTTTTATTTTTTAAGAAAATCACTAAAATGATATCCATTGCTTATATAGCGATTATTATAAAAAAAGATCACAAGCCTTTTTTACTGTGAATTTAAAGCTACTCTATAAAAACATTTCTTGAAATATTTTCAAACCAATAAATGGACCATTATCAAACAAGTTTTGCAAAGAAGAGAGAGAAAGCTAGATCTAGTGTACTCAAGAGGTCAATTTTTATCTGGAAGTGTAGAAGCTCGTCATTTATTTTGAAAGGATATTCGTTGGAAAGGAAAACAAATAATATATAACACGCAAGAAAAACAAACAAAGCTTATTTTGATGGTAATGACAACATGACAAGATCAAAAACGTTTTCTCCAATTTTTTTTAAAAAAAACTTCACTCTTTCTCTCCCTTTCACTCCTCTCCAACCGTAAAAGTAACATCAAGAAAGCTGTGTCCAAAAAAAAGACCGTAGCCATTTGCTGCTCTTTTTTACACAAGCGACCCTCTCGTTTTCTCTTCCTGGTAGTATTCCTCTGTCGGTGTCCTCCCCTCTTATTTTGTTGTGCATGCATATATGGTACTTACACATCAGGCCAACATCAATTCATTCCATTCAGTCTATGTCGTGTCCCTTTTTCAGCTCAGTCAACAACTTTTTATTTTGACAAAAAAGCAAACAAGTTCCGTGTAGTTTTGTCCACCAAAGTAAACTGGGATCACCGTTTCTAGAGTCTTTCACTACTCTACTTCCACTACTACCATCACCACCACTGATGCTTCTGGCTGTTTTATGTGTGTATGTGTACATACGTACTTACATAACAATATTATTGTCAATATTCCAAACTTTATACAAAGGTCTAAGCTGTTGAAACTGGAAATGTGACAATCTTTACGTTATGAACTACCCTAAATCGATATACCTACAATATATATTAGTAGTAACCGTTATCCCGGAAAATATAAGTCGAACAAAACGACATTTCTCTGCTTCCTTTTTTCGCCTCATCCGATCCCACCAGCGCTTTTACAATAACCGTACTCCCTTTATTGTCGTAGCGGTGGTGCACATCCCATAACAACAGTAATCACGTCAAAATGTTTACATCATCAACTGACTGACTGACTGAGAGAAGGCCACTACTGGTTTTTCCCAGGGCGTATGCACACACCGAAAGACAAATGCTGCTAGTATAACTTTTATAGACAACCATGTGCACCTTTCCTCACATTTCACTTGCCGTACTGAACAACGACATAAGGTCAGCAACGAAATTTGATTCATGCTAGGAGAAAAGGAAAAGACTCAGGGCACAAGACAAAAGTTCAAGTCAAAAAATCTCATCTTGTTAATAGGCTAGCCTTAGAAAAATAGTAGAAAAAATGGTGCTTGTTCAGTTCTTTCTTTTACTTTTCAACGTTTCCTTACTTTCTTTCCAGAAGAAATGAAACAGCCACTGACTATTTCAACTTTACTCATTCAGTCACTCGTCAAACTCTCTCTCTCTCTCTTATTTTCTCTGTGGCAATGATGTGGCACATGATATGAAATGACAGGATAGAGAGCAACACCAGAGAGAGAGAGAGAGAGAGAAATGAGCAAGGGAACATAACAACCAACACTAGCATTCCACTTCTTTCCGTTTTCAACATGATCGGTAGAAAACTCAAGAGTCAAACGAATATAAAGAGAGGAAAGTTGAAAGTAACTATCATCGTTCTCATAAAATAAATACATGTATGCTCATCATCATCAAGATCTCATGCCCAGGCCACTTTATTCTTTGACAAGCTTTCATTTCTTTTTTTACTGATCGCTTTCTCCCTCTCTTTCTTTCTTTCTTTCCCTAAATGTTTTCAAGCTCCTCTAATAACACGTTATCATGACACATGTTTACTTCTTTCATCTTTCATTTCAGTCTCAAGTACGTACCATTCACAAATATAGAGAACTGCTCACTTCATTTTTACCAACTTGTTCAAAATTGTCTGCCAACTGACTATACATGCAGGTCTATAACTATCATTAAGTATGTCTAAGATACAGGATTCAAAGGAAGGCAGCACTGAAAAGACACAAGGTGAGCTTATATATTTATTATTGCAACAAAAAGAGCGTCAGTGACTTCCTCTTTGTTTTGGCCTGTAGCAGAAATAAAAAAAGCAAGAAAAGAAAATGAAGAGTCTCATTTGATGTAAGTGTTTGGTGTTTATTTTACTTTTTTCTCATTTAGCTACCCCATCAACAAAATGATACTAATCTTAAGCAAAAAAATTCATTTTCAAAGTAAACCTTTTATAAAAGAGATTTCAAAGAAAACAGACATAATGTCAAATGTGGCATAATATTTATTTATGAAGATAAAAAGAGCTGCTAACACTGAAGTAAAAATAAGAATTTACAAGGAAATTGCCTCATTGGCATTTCTCTCTTTGAATTTCAATGGCATTTCCTTGCAACAACTATAAATACTTATTAAAAGAAAAAGTTGTGCTATTAGAATTTCTGAGGATTTTTTTTCTAATTTGACCAATTCCATGTAATAATTTAATTGGATAATGATATTTATATATTTTTGCATCCCTGCAAGATCGTCATCAATATTGGTATTTTTGTCGCTAAACTTTTTTTAACTTCAATATTTTTGGAAAACTATATTTACTTGCAAAGGACGGTGACGTATGCAGATTTAATAAATGTCCTTGATTTGTTATACTTTTCCTTTCAATAGGAATCACCATCTGCCTGCAAACGATCCAATTATTGTTTCTTGTTAGTCCATTGGTTCGTCAGTTTGTTTGAATTCTTGACATACTTTCTTGGGTTTATTCTGAATTTGTTAAAAGTTTCCTGCGTTAAACTTACAGCGTCAAGGACTGACAAAAATATATTTAAAGCCACGTTGATCAACACAGTGCTTAGGGAAATGTATTTTAATCCTGGTTGCGTTGTGTTGTATTTTTTCATTTGTAAAAACTGCATTTGTATTTTTTTTAAACATACCCATTTTTAAATGTCACGTTACCTTTGTATAGCTTTTGATTTTTTACGCTAAAGAAAACAACTCCACTCCACTTTTTGGTACTCTTTTTTCTCATGGCATAAACAAGATTTTCTCAGTCGAAACTAGTACAAAAATACCGAAAAAAGGAAAACTCGAAAGAAAACTTTATCACAAAAAGAACTTGTAATAATTCACTTGACTTTTTCTCTTTATCAGCATTATCAAATTCAAAAATATTATTTCTTAACAACAGCAGCAATCTAACATTTTCATCTTGTTTAAAAAAAAGATGATACGGCAGCAGTAAAAAAAGTCTCTTTTGTCCCATCATTGCAATTCATTCAAAGCTGTCAAGGACTTTATACAAGTCATGACAGAACACAACAATCAAATTGTTGCAAAATGTTGAAACGGAGACCAACTCCAAACATGACATTCACTTTCTCCTTCACCATAATATAAGTTATATCTACACAATAATATCTCATAATATCTATTCATTTTTTATTCGACTTTGTTGCGTTGTGTACAAAAAAAAACTTTCCAAACACCGACCGCACACGCCACGCAAAACTAACAAAAAGCTTTTCTTCTCTCCTCATGATGATCATTCAACATGCAAAATGAATGCACTTAACAATCGAGCTTGAAAATTGACAAGCGGAACTGTTGTGCCGTGTCGTGTTTTCTGTCTCTGCAATCTTTTCCTCTCCTTTCATTATTCCCTTTTCGGCCTTTTTAGCCACGAAGATGACGACGATCATCATCATCAAAATCATTCTAAGCAAAGTAGTCATCAAGTCAGTCATGTCATGCCACTTAACTTTGCTTGCAACTACTAATACACACCATTATACGTATTTCCACTTTCACAACTCCCCTCCTCGACGTTTTACTCCTTCAAAAAGTAATAAGTAAATAAATACAGACATGCACAGCATAATATGTAGCTTACCTACTAAATAGAAATATTTACCGGGACCACTTACCACTCCAGCTATTACCAAGTTGAGCCTGACAAGAAATAATTACATGTTTCATGTTGTGCATAAAGTGCAACCTTTCCACCCCTTAAACTATAACAACCAATAAATCATCCCCTAATAATGCACTGCCACTTGTACTGAAGCAATAACACAACAAAAAACAAGAGACACAGAAAAAAATGCTTTGCATGGATGACTTGGCTGTATACTTACATTTAGCATAATTATTTTCACCATTAGCATCACCAGAGATTGGTAGCTTGACATTCAAGCTATAAGCTACAGCTATAAGCTACGAGAAGCCAAATTTCAGCTTCAAGCTACAGCTACAAGCTACGTGATACAAAATTTCAACTTCAAGCTACA
>JAHZMT010004589.1:0-37712 GCA_027743785.1 Sinhomidia bicolor | reverse complement strand
AACAGATTCCAGGGAGCCCTTAAAAGTTAACAGATTCCAGGGAGCCCTTAAAAGTTAACAGATTCCAGGGAGCCCTTAAAAGTTAACAGATTCCAGGGAGCCCTTAAAAGTTAACAGATTTCAGGGAGCCCTTAAATGTTACCAGAGACTTTAAAGCTCAATGTGCTACTTTTTTCTGATTTGCCATATCCTAGTTTTTACTTATTATTCACACAAGAAAACAGTTTGCAACTTGACCACGCCGAGTGTTGACCAGCGACATTCTCCATCCGCTTTCATGCCGTAAGCTTGCCCACCTCTGCATGACTCTTGTAAAATACTTCCTTTTCCATGTTTTCTCTCCTGGCGAATGTGTGACCAAGAGGAGCATTCTCCCTTTCCCCGTCTACTACCATTTATCTCCCTACTTGTTCGCTTGTCCCCAAGTTCCTCCACTCTATCAGCGTTGAAGAAAAGAAGGGAAAATATAGAAAGGAGAAGAAAGATAGGCATTTTTTTCCATTTTTTGCTCCTTGTCCTTTATTCCAAAATTTATTTGCACATGGACGAACACGAACACGCTAAAGAAGAGGAAGCAGAGCAGCAAAATATGCTCTGTTCGCTTTCCAGTAATCTCTTCTTCTTCTCCTCCTCAACTTAAACCAGCCTCACATTGTATGAATCCACTCTCTTTGCTCCTCTCTCATCTCCCTCGTCTTCCTCAAACGTCCACAACATGCACGTTTCATAAACACACAGCCGAGCATCAAATGAAGAACAAAAAATCAGTGCAAAATCTGAGAAAAGTCCTCAGCGAGCAAATTGCTGATGACAATGGAGAGCGACGCTATATGAGAGACAAACAACTCACAACGCATCAGATGCACACAACTCTACCAACTACTGCCAGCAACCAACTAACAAGTAAGTAATATCCACCGTCGTCTTGTCAAAATATGTGTGTGCACTTCCATGAGCCATGTAAATAAATTAAAGCGGGATGTAGCTGGATGAAAAACGGCTGAAATAAAAATGAAAATGTTTTTGGAGTTTACTATTGTTGTACCATCAAACTTAAAAAACTGTTCTTTGCATCAAGGGGAGCATCCAACTTGCATTTTTTGTCGTATCTGCTGCTCTGAAGGTGAACAAGGACGAAAAGGAATTTAAAAACCCTTTTTCTGTCCTGCCAGGTTTGCCGTATTCTCTTTCACCTCTTCCCTTGCATGCGTTATCGCTGTAACTCTTGTTACTCTTGCCTTTCGACATAATCCTGACACTGCTTCTGTCTTTCTTTCTCTCATTGTCCCCTCTGGCTGGCAACATAATTCCTTCATTTTTTTCCATTCATGCACATCAAAGTAGAAAAAAAAGCATTGATTCACAATTCGCAACCATCTCCGGTAAACCCATGCAGACTGAATACCCTGTTTTCGTTTTCATTGTCCATTGCTATCGTCTCCAGCAATTCATAATAAAGTGTGGCGCTGTGTGATCAACAACGGGAGTGGTAGCAGAGCATACGAATATGAGCATATCGACGATAACCCGTTATCAATACTTACTACTACTACTACCTTAATGTATTACTATTGGCGAGAAAGCCGAGCCAGGAACGTCACGCCGGTGAAAAGCACCATGAGAATGGAAAGAGTGCCAAAAGACGTTGTTGTGAGGATAAAAGAGTGCATTTTTCGTTGGTTTTAAGAAAAGAACATGTAGTTTGCAGTGGAAACACCTTCATCCGCTTCATCCTCTCTGCTCTCCACACTGGCAAATGTATTTATGGAGCATACTCCTATTCTCCGATAATATAGGAGAAATAGATAAGCCGTGTGTGCATTTTGGAAAAGAGCAACATTCTCGATTATCGCAGAGGAGCAAGAGTGGGGGAGGCTGTATGAAGATGCACTTGGTCGAGAAAGAAAAACACACATTTGCACTTGTGTATTCATGCAACGTCATTATAGGCATGTTGTTTGAGAAGATATGCATAAAATAATAATACACACCCATTTACTCGTGTGCTACTGGTATTGAGTGGAAAGATTGAATTGCACAAGTGCACATTATTTTTTCCACTGTTCTATTTTCTCCACCGACATCGTCAACACCTCAGCACACACACACTCTGTTCACAATATTTTGCTCAGACTCTCTCACCTTCTCGCTCACGTACAACTTGTGTACGTGATGAAAGGAGGAAAAGTACAAAAGCTGTAGGCAGCGTTGCGCTGGCAGCAGAAAGCATGAAAACTGTGTGGGTAAAGGTAAAATCTATCTAATAGTGTCTATCCTGCTTTCTGCCTTCTTCTCCTCATCCTCCTCTCACACCGCATTCTCTTTTCAGCACACAACCTGTCCCGTTCTTACCATTCCCTGAAAAATGATAGTGGTGCTGGGTAAATACACAAATACACAAACACAGAGTTGTGCAGCGATCACAGCTCCACTCATTAAGAGATTCTTTTTAAAATGATGATACATCCAAGTTATCAAACTGGGTGAACTTTAGAGGTTTGAACGTTCCACTGATGCTTTTCTCAATTTAATTTTAAAAGTAAAGTAAACGAAAACAGTAGTTCCTAGCACGCAGCAGCTTCTCTACTCTGGTCCAGTGCGAATCGATTTAATTTGCTGATTTACATTATTCATATTGTTATGGTAAACAATCATTAGTCATGATTAATAGCTCGAGGTTTGCGAAAGGGTTCGGAAATTTTCGAACACGTTCGGTCGTGTTTGGTAAAGATGGACGGAAGCAGCTTCCTAGCGTGTAATGACTGTAAACGGAATGTACTGATTGTGGTTGTGATCAAAATTGAATAAATACAAATGAGAGGTTGGGGCGAGATAAAAGAAAGTTTGGAATGATGATCGGTGCCGGATGGCGCTCCGGTCACTTTGCACAGCACTGCACAAGTATGTGTGTATATCATTTTTACAACTCTTGTTCCCCGCAAAACGGCTATATTGTCCAAGTCCGACTTATCCAAAACAAAATGCTACATTGACTAACGCCATATTTAGAACTAACGTAAGTGACAATAATTTAGTCAAATCCGGCAAATGTCTAAAACGCAACCTTGAAATGTTTATGAATAGCAAATTTTTTTACAGATTAAAAAACTTACGACACCGTTTTATTCGCCAAAATATTTATGAAAAGAAGAGCGTGACCGTTCACGTGAGCCATAATTCAACAGCTAGTTGATATGAATAGGCATACTATGTCATATGAAAGGAGCATGAAATGGTAGAATGGTACGTTTGGGGCTACTGGACAAGTTTCCGGGCAAGACAAGCTGTAAATCGGTCAATTCTGCTTTTGAATTTGACGAGTAGAAAGTAGAGAATGGAATGCCGAGTGAAGAATGTGTCGGCGGCACATACCTCACAGCGTATGAAAAGGAAATGAATAATGGCGTGGGGTGGGGTATCAACAACGAGTGAATGATATGTAGCGAGAGTTGTTGAAAGACAACAACAGTAAACAGTGTTGTCTTGTCGCTGGCCATAATACCATGATGACGACATTACTATCAGTTGAAATTATTATTGTCGAGTGGCAGAGGTGCGATGGTGTTCCTGGTAGAGCTTTGTCGAGAGAAAAAGATATTTTACGACAATGATGACGATGGCGTGTAAAGGATGAAAGCTTTTATTTACTTACCTATCTTCCATTTACGTCTCCTCAGAAGAATGAGTGAAGGAGTGAATGGTAGTTTTTTGTATCGTTTCCTTCTTCCTCCACCTCCGCCTCCTTTCCAGCTTTCGCTCTTGTTATTCTTCTTCTTCTTCGTTCTCCCTCTTTTTTTACATTTAGAGGGGAGTGGAGAATATGCGCTTAAACGACATGTGGTGGCAGTTTGCAGAATCGCAGGAGGATGATAATAAAAATAATAATAACAAGTGTTTCTTTTTTATGTTTTCTGTCGGATTTCCTGATACGCTGTTTTGTCTGCAGACTACACCATCGAGACCCGCACATATTTTCCACTTTCTTTCCATTCTCGTGTCAATTTCTTCTTTTTTAAACATTTCAGCAACAAGAACGCATTTTTAAACAAGTGTGTGACAAACCTGTACACACACAGGAATTTGCACCACAAACGCCGGAATTTGAATTGATCCTGCTTTCTCATTCTCCTCGTGTGTCACTCCCCCTGAGTTACTTTCTTGAGAGGTCTTAGCAGTCGACTGGCGGGTGGATGACAATGTCCTTTGTTCTCTCTTGAACTCGTTACACTCAGCTTGGGCTCATGGAGAAAGAAAATAACTTTTGCGAAAATAACATCTGTCCTATTTGATAACAGTGGCAAATGCCAGCGGTGGTGGTGGTGGTCTTGTCGGGGGCAATCCATGTCTCCGAAGCACTAGCGAAAGGAATAGAGACAATGCCATTTCATAACGTGAGCTCATCTCAATCTCAAACCCAGAAGGAAACAGCTTTGTTTTTCCCTTGAAGCCTGCTTCCGAAAAATATTTCTAAGCCACTTCAGTGCCGATGATGTCGATGCTGCTTATCTTCTTATTATTTTTTTTTTGCTTATTAGGGCAATATATTATTCTCCTTCCCCACTTGTTCAGACCGGTTGACATGATGATCTCCTCGGGAAAGTACATGGGAAGCAGGAAATTCTGTAAAATTAATAGAAATAATGCTGAGTGGGGTGGGGGAAGGACACGCCACGAAAAGGAGGAAGGAGCAGCAAAAAAAATATATGGTTGGTCCGCCGTGACTTGACTTGGCGACATTGAGTTAGCCTTTTGGATTTTTCTAATGCACTTGCTTCCATCAGCATCAGAGCCTTGCAAAAAAAGTTGTTGAGTTGAATAGTGATGACCAGGGCTGATGTATTTTATTAGTATGGAAAAAAATAATAAAATATTGTTTTCCGCACTGCTCTTCCTTTCGCATACGCAGACGTTAGAGTGGAGCCAAAGTAGCCATTACTCCAGCAATACCACAACACGACCGACGCCAAAGCATACAATCCAAAGTTATCGTCATGATAACAATCCTGCAGAAAACAAACAAAGCAGAAGAATATAAGGAGCAGAACAATGCAGTTGTTGTAGCATGGCAGCAGCAGCAGCAGTGAAGCGCACATAACCACACAACACTTTGCGATGCACATTATTATGATGATCATATTTTTTGCTCAAACACAGTCATAAATCCCCAAATCCTTTCACTTTTACTGACTGCTTATGATGATGATGGCAAAGTTCCTTACGCAGATACATCTTTTATGCGCCGGTCGTTTCCGTGTTTCAAAAATGCCATTTGCACTGTGTTTTTTGCAATGTATACAAATATGTATAATAGTCGGGCTTATTCGAATTACACATTGAATTATGTACTTATTATTTTTTGAACGTGATATTAGTCGTGGGTAAATTAGAACCATCGTCACCATCATTAATTTTAATTTTCGTTATGCTTTACGACAGTTATTATTGCGTGGACGATCTCAGCATTTTTCTGCTTGCCCGTCTCATTTCTTACCAAAAATAAATTTATTCGGTGGTGTGACATCCCATTGGCTTTTGCTTCCCATCAAAGCATGTGCACTTGTCTTCAAGAAGGAGGAGACTCCTGAGGAGACTCTCCTTTCTGCTGGACTAGGTATGCATTCTCTTCAAAACTGCGAGAAGACTGATTAGGATTGTGACAATGACATAATTTTATTTTGCTCTTAAAGATTTACTGCTAACAAGGCCGGAGAATGCATGACATTCCAGCCCTAATTATATTCTTCAAATAGCTTTCATCTTTTGTCATCTCCATTTTCCTTTTTCGTATGACCTTTTGATTGCGCGCGTGCTAAAAAAATAAAATCTCACTTATGTCTACTTTCAATATGATAGTTCGTGTGATCAATTGCTTTTTAACTTGCTACCCTCTTGATTTGATTTCTCCCGAACACTTTATGCAGCAATACTGTCCTTGACCTGATTGCCCTCTTGAGCCATTTTGCAACAAACTATTGCTTTATTATAACGCGGCTTGACTTTTAACTCAGCAAATGAATACTACTTAAAAAAGACTTCATTGCATTCTCAATTACAATCCAACTTGGAACAACTCGCACTCTCGTTCGACTCTGACCTGACATGTCGACGGAGCATGCATACCTACACCCGACGTGGCTTGCTTGATGCCAGTAGTGGCGGTGGTGGGGAGGGGGGGGTTGAAGGAATGTGTCATTCTTTCGCAGCCTGTTTGCTGCTTCCAGGAAATTTTCGTCACATTTTATTTCTCTGCCTTCCATCATTTTATTACTCTCGCACTATTTCGAGTGGATAGCTAGCACGTAGCACTTACCAAGCGCACAGGTGCATAGATGATAGCACATGATTTGGTGCAAGCCCATAATATTTTAACACTGTTGTCAAGTCGAGCAAGCAGTTGCTAATTGCGACGCAGCTCAATTCTAATTTTTCAGAAATGCGATGAAAAATGGAATGGGAATGCGAGTAAATGGAGGTATTGTTTCCCTGCTCTAAATTGCTGTTCATTCATGTTGCACATTTTATATTCAACCTTGAGCTAATGCTTTTGTGCATTCTCAAAGTTTCTTGGCCATTGTCTTCTTCGGGGTTCGTGCAAAGCACAGAGTGAGGAGACGGGGAGTTGTGAATGAGGTTGTAGCCAGCAGTACTTCAAATTTTTGATGACATTGTCAGGTTTGTGTAATATTTTGACTTGAGCATTGTCTCCATTTAAATATTATTTTGTGTGTGCATCGCAATGCATGTGAGTTGTTGAAGCAAGATCTGACGAAATCCGTCTTTGAGAAATTTATTTTCCACGACACTGGTGGAAGGACTGAAAAACAGGTATATGCAGTAATCAGTTAGAAATGAGGTTATGAGTAGCGGTTGGGTAATTAACAGAAGGGATTAAGTTGTGAGCCTATATATTTTCGGATAGCACACACAGGAAGGTGTCTCATTTGACTTGTGCAACATGCCTCCAACTCGTTCTGTGAACCCTGGCGGCTCAAACACTTTGATGGGAGCATTGGAAACCGAAAGCGTGCCTGATTATTCTGAAGAGAGTGACGACCTAGCATCCACTACAGACTCAGACTCGTACGGTGACATGGAAATTTTTCTGGCCGAGTTGGAAGCTGTGGAAGAAGGGGATCCAGATGTGCAAATGTACGCTGGACAAGTTCGGAGGTATATTGGGTTTGCACAAGGAACACCGAATCCAGCAGAAGGTGGCTGGATCGCAAACGTAGAAGGAGGTGCTTTTCCTGATGCCGCAGCAGAGGAGAACGGTGGAAACAATCCGGGCACAGCTGTCAACACCGCTGGACAGTCTGGGTGGAGAATTGGGGATGATTCCATCAAAACCACCATCGATCTACAGAATCATCAAGAGCAACACGCTATCGATGGCACAGCTCGGATTTGGGTAAATGAGGTGGATCAAAGGAAGCTGGAATCAGGTGGATGGGTAGCAGGTGGAGAATCAAATGCAAACCACAACACGAGCGGTGAAACGTTGGTAGCAGTCTCGCACGCTGCTTTCTCTCTTGCTCGTCACAATACTGCCTACGGCGATGGAATCCTGCCGTTACAGCTTCCTCGCGACAACAATCTCATTTGCGAAGGAGTGAGCGATGAAAATGGAGAGAACACAAATGAGGAGGGTGGTGGTGGTGCTGCTGCTGCTAACATCATCACTGGTGTCTCCGCCGCTCAGCCACACTCTGATGATGCAGATGTTGATAATGATGAGTCAGCACAACTAGGCCAACTCGACGAGGAAAACCAAGTGGAACAAATGGAGGCTCAAATTTCGGAACGACAAGTATGCAATATATCTAGTTTCACTCAACTGTTCTGTCGCCATAATTTATTGTTCATTGCCCTAACCAATTCATCTACACATTAATGCGTATAATTAATGAAAGTTGTTCATTAACTCGTAGGCAATTTTGCTGGGCACGTGGATTCGAATTTCTTGCATGCAAGATCTCGGGAACATGGACCAGGAGTGAAACCTGCAAAAAGTTACTCGCTGCTACGTCGATTTACACTTTTTAACTCGTTTTATAAAACCAAAGTACATTCTTGTGCAAGTTGGGCTTTAACTGCTTTGATGAAAATGACAAGAATAAAATTGAAAAATATTAGACAACTTTTATTATTACTTGTTTATATGCGTAGCTGTATGTACACACATTTAATCTTTTTACTGCAGCGAGGTGAAGCTACAGAAAAACGACATTTCCGACAGGTGCAAGCTAACCATGATGTCCTCCACATCATCGATTTGCATTGCTCTTGTGCAGCAACTATGAACATTGGAACATGAACGTTATGCTTCGGATGAGAGTCAGCACGGGGGAAAGTGATACTCGGCCATCTTCATGATCTTATTGCTATTTGTAGCTAGAGCTGTCTCATGACACCAATCAACTCTCTCGTCAAAATGAGCAGCCACTCCCAAGAATTTGATTTTACAAAAATTTTAAATTGCTTTTTGAGTCACCCTCCCTGGGGCAACCAATTTGAACTAAAATCCCCAAGGGCACTGCTCCAGTAGTCCCCAAGTACTAGCAAATTTACAAGGCAAACAGCGATATGCTAACAAGAGCAGGAAAGTGCAAAATCGCTGTACTCCCTCTTGAATTGATCACCTTGGCATTACTTCACATCATTTTTAGATTAGAGCATGGTGCACATCAATTTGAGTAAGTTGAGAAAAATCGCTTGTGTTGAATATGGAATCTGTGTATAGGAAATGAATTAGAGTGGCATTTATGCATGAGTTGGTTGGAAGGACAAAGTAGACTACTGGTATGCGCAGAGAATCCAAGTTAGCGGCAGTAGGGTAGCAATACAACCAACGTATTGAATTGGATGTATAGTTAATTAATGAGAGAAATAATACTCAACTTATGGCATCTCTTCTCCGCCCTGGTCGACTACACTGACATTTGTTGCGCCAGTATAGTCTAGCTGCTTTGTAGGGAAATGCCCGCTTGTGAGTACTGCCGAGCATTCTTCTCTTGAGCATCAACTCTCTGTTCTCCTCTTGAGCTTGTAAACTTTTTTTTCTCCACTTTGCTTTGAAGACAGAATGCCGTGAGGATCCTCCTCAAACTTTGCTAATTAATTCTCAAAAATTGTATGTTTAATTCATGAATTATTCTTATGGAAATAGCTAATTAACCGTAACCATTTTTTACGAGGGCCTAATAACACACATTCAGGTATTTAAATTGGCAGCGGTTGTGGTGAGCCTACTCGTGAGGAGAGCTGATGATAATGACAATAAAATACGCTTTAATTACTGCTCCTCGCGTCCCTTTAAAAGCGCGCTGTGCAAGGGAAGGAGAGGAAGGGGGAACAGAAGGCAAAAAATTTGCTCTTCAGTCAGCGAAGCATAAACTAAATACAAATTTGCAACTCCCTCTCGACTGTTCTTGAGTCGTTGCTGGTGATCTGATAAGTCACTTGATTACGTTCACTTGACAAAGTCGGAGAATGAGAGTGACTCGGTGAAAAGGGAAATGAATATGAATCCAATACTTATATAGTTAGGTAGGGAATGCGAGAGTGACTCTCCAAGTTAGGGACTCCAAGTATCGCTTAATTTGTCGGTTAATCAAGCAGACGAAAAATAAATAATGAGAGCCAGATGCAGTTTCCTCTCTCTCGTCGTTGGAAACAAAGCAAAAATGAAATCAAATAAAGTGGCAAGAGGAACGGCAAAAGGCAAATAATGTAAACTAGCTGGTCCAATTGTCAACGTCAATGTTTGTTCTCTTCTGCTCAACAAGAAAGATGGCTTGGTTACTACTAAATTCATTCAAAATCCAAACTTAATGGGTTGCTCCCGTCACACGTCTTGTCCTCTCATACGTTACGCAGTAGAGCACGAGCATGCTGATATTATTCCAAACTTCTTGCCAAATATGAGTAGGTACGCACGTACATGGACAAGGGAATGGAAAAATGTTTAATGCATAATTTACAAAGTTTACAACGCGTCTCACAAGTAGTAACCGTTCAGTTTGGATAATGAATGGGCTGAGTAAACAGGTTATCTTTTCTTGGGAAGGAGAAGAGGACGAGCATTT
This sequence comes from Sinhomidia bicolor, assembly GCA_027743785.1. Taxonomy (NCBI): domain Eukaryota; kingdom Metazoa; phylum Arthropoda; class Collembola; order Entomobryomorpha; family Entomobryidae; genus Sinhomidia; species Sinhomidia bicolor. Next base: position 27,627 of record JAHZMT010004589.1, on the reverse strand, counting down.
GACATTGATAATTGGATCAGCTACTTTACAATAATACAAGAAATCTTTTTCCTACCCAATTGACATGGCAAAATATTGCAAAGGGAAAAAATGTAGTCCATGTTTCTTTTGCCTTGCCTCTTCTTCTTTCCCTTTTCCCCTTCCGTTGAACAGAGGTGGCTGTTCACATGCCAACAGCAGCACTACTCTACTACTGTGCAGAGCGTATCTCTGCTTCTGCAGAGGAGAGCAGCCTCTGCCTCGTCTTGTACCAGTTCCATCCATAAGAAGCCCCTGAAAGTGCGGAGCCGAGCTCAATCCAACTCCAGCTTTCTCACGCGGCACACAATCACACACTTTCAAATCTCTCTCTCTCTCTCTCTTTCCGCAAGCTTTCAGCGAATCTCAACCTGCCCCGCTGCGCTCCCAACATTTTTTATTTGGGCTCCCAGCATTACCTCAAAGAGGGTAGCCTCCCACTACAACATTAACCCATACCACTCATCCGATACATCTCTCTCGCTCCATCTTACTCCTTTTTATTCCTCAACTTTTCCCATCAATTCCTGCCTTCCCTTCTCCTCTGCCCATCCATTTTACTCCAGTTTACTCTCTATTCTTCTCCTTCAGTGAGAACAAGCACCGCGAGAAGACCGACAAGACTCTCGGGAGTACGAGAGTACGACGCTAAGACGAAACAGAAAAAAGAATCTGCTTCTCTGCTGACTTTTTGCCAAGAAAAAATATAAAAAATAGAATCCTAGCAGAGCATATAGCTGTCGTCACCTTTTCTCTTGTTTTTCCCAGCATTTAAAGTGTGTCCATTTTTTCCCATAAATTAGCTACCGTTTTAAACGAAAAGCTCCAGCTTTTCCCCTGCAACACACAAACTTTCTTCCTCTCATTTTTCTCGTTTCTGCGTTGCGGTGAGCTCTTGTCCTCTTTCCATCCCATCCTCTTCACTCTTCCATATCACGACGATCCTCCAGCTCCTCTTTTGTTACTTGACTACTGCTGGTCGGGAAGAATGAAACTCTTTCTTTCTCCTCGCAAAGTAGCAGAATAATAATATATTAGCACCGCGTAAGTACACAGAATCTGAGTGAGGGCAAGTTGCTCTTTGCCGTCGTCCTTGTGATTTGTGGTTAAAATCCCTTTGTTTTCCTCTTCATTTTGCTAGAAAGACAAGTAGCGGGAAAGAGGTCAACTCATTTTTCTCTCTCGCAGAGATCCAATAAAAATTATACAGAGTAGAGATACACATTCATTTCGCTCCCTCGAAACACTGGAAAACTCTTCCACTCTTTCCATCTTTTTTCGCATTCTTGCAATATTTTTTTTTATATCTGGAAAGCTTGTCATTTGTCTCCTTTTTTAAGAATCCCGCAATTTGCATCCGCGTTCGTAACGTTGTTGCTGGCGATTCATTTGTTGTTTCAGATATCTTGAGCAGCACTGATCCTCAAGTGACAATTTTGTTTGTGGGAAAGGGAGAGAGAGCGCGGGGGTGAGCAGCGAAGGGAAAAGCAAAGCGCACTTTTAATCTTTCTTTCCATTTCCCTCCTCTGCCTGCTCGGATTCGTTCTTGTGTGTGTTTGTGTGTGTGTGCGTGACTCGAAACTTTTCTCAAGGTCAATCTGCGCTAATTTTCTTGCTTCTTGTCTACGTAGCGACTCCCGTCCTATTCTATTGTGACTATTGTCGAAGGCAATTGTGTTAAGTACATTTGTTAAGAAGTTGTAAGGAGAGGAAATACAAACATGCTAAGCCGTCTCTAACACTGACTTTGTTGACTGCCATTTAAGTGGTTTTTCTGCACACTTCACCATTTCTCACAATTGTTTACCTGCCTTCAGGCACAAGTGCGGAGACACCGTGTCAACACAACCGAGACACAGGTAAGCTTATTAAGCGTTTCATGTATTTAATTTACAGAAAAATGACAGATGCAAAGCAGCAGCTAATTATTTACGCATCCAAAATTTCACACTGCACATTGTAAACTTTTATTCGGAACTGGCTCCATTCCACGCCAGTCTCAGGATCCTTTCTTGTCGTCTTGTCAGATTACAGCAAGCTCACTCATGTTGCATTTTTATGTCTTCCTTCTGTCTGTCTACACCTGGAGGGAAGATTAGGTAGGTGCCACTGCCAACGCCAGCAAAGATGTACAAGAGGCAGAAAATCGTAATATCACGAGCACGCTTCCAAGAACGTTTTCTCTTCCACTTGTCTTCACTAATGGCAAGCATCATTATCCTTACACGTATGCCTGCGCCTTCTATTTACTACCTTATTTCCTAAACCTTTCTTCATTATGGCACAAAAGCACGCCAGACTCCCACTAGCAACATCCACACTCGCTGTAGTCTTCCCCTCCCCCTCTCCCTCAACGCTTCTTACCTTTCCCAACAGCTTTCTTCTCCAAAGAGGAAGCAGTAGTCAGTCAACTAGAGACTTATTTAAATTACAATAGACAAGTCAAAATGTAGACAAGCAGGGCTGGATGGAGAAAAGAGAAGCAGGTTAGAAGAGAGAGAGAGAGAGAGAAAGCGTCGAAACATGAGGAATTACCTTCTTTCCGAAAACAAAGAGGAAAACAAGTCTAGTATCATTAGAGTTTTGAGGTGAAATTTATTCCAGTTGTTAAAAAGTAATACTCAAAACCAGGCCTTAGCCTTATGTCAACATTTGAATTTTAGCTGGTGTAACCCTACAAAGTTTGAGCGTGTAAATAATTTAAAAGAAAAAGTAAAATCTGGCAGCAGCATTTGTTCCTGAATGTTGTGGTTGTAGCTAGACGGGTTTCCTTTCTGCGAGCATTTTTTGATCTTGTATAAACTGGCGTAGGTATCTGGATAGCACGAGAGAGGTAGGAGTAGTGGAAAATGAGAGGGAATGCATATGTAGAAGAGAAAGCGGATAATGATCACGGCGACAATCATGGCTGTTGTCATCATCATCACCATCCTGATCATTATGGCGTGCATAGTAATGAAAAGCTGAGAATGGAAGAATAATGCATAAAATTGGTGTGGCAGCACGTATCAAGATGTCATTTTACTCATTTGTGCCCGTCTAACCGAACACATTTAATCACAATGTTCTAGGAAGGGGCACAAATACGCTTCTTTCTTTTTCGCTTTCTTTTCATAATGGCAAGTGCAAGAGATAATGAGGTGTATGTGGCAACGAGAGAGCTGAATGAATGCGCACTTTTTAAAAAATTGACACATCAGCAGTTTCAACGTCGCCTGTTTGTCAAGTCTTCTGCAATGACAATGATCATTAGAGATGAAGTATGAAATATCGTGATGAGAATGCGGATTTGTTTCACCAAATAAATTCGTCATGCACATGTGCTCTGACTACTTTTTTTGAAAAAAGTTTGGCGTTTCACTCGAGGGGATTCCACTGTTGGTTCATGTTTGTGTTTCCTGAAAAGTACGACAAAAGAAAAGGGTACCTGATACCCGAGAGACAATAAGCAAAAAGAAAAACAAAAGTTTATCCAAATTAAATTTTTGAGCAGCAAACTTTTAAAGCTAACAATGGTAGCTGCTATTCGTCTGTCTGTCTGTCTCTGCCGACACTAATTTTACGCTTAATTTCTCGCATTTTTTATCTTGTTTCACTTTGGCACGTGTCATGAAAAAATATAAAGAAATTTCATTGCTCACTTCTCTTGGTTTACTCAATAAACTCACTTTGTTTGTCGCTTGCAGGAGAAATCAACCGTCAAAACTTTCAACCTAATTATTATTTTCGCTGTTCACTCGTTTTCGGAGAAAAGAGGAGAAAAGAAAAAAGAAGATCCGTCGTAAAACTCTCCTGCTGCTGCTGCTGGTATCGTGAAAGATCATCCAACTTCACAGCGACTTGTGAAAAAGGGAGGATAAAATAAAATAAAAAGAAATAAACAAACTAGCCAGAAAGCAAAACTGAAGCACTTGAGTTGACTAACAATAAGTAAATAACCACATTGTTTTCAATATCGCCAAAAGAATATCAATGAGATTTGTCTCGCCCATCCGCTCCGCAGCTCTTGAGAATTAGAGAAAATTGGAGAAAGGCGAAGAATATTATCTACTTACAACCTGTTAGTCTACGTGATTGCAGACTTGTTTCCTTCCTTCCACATAGCCACCTACCGCTCCTCTTCACTGTCAATTCCGTGCGGTTTCAAGCAGGACGCGTCACGTCACAAAAAAACTGGTAAACTCTCAACTGTCTTGAAAGAAAGGGAAAAGGCATCGATTCGGACAAGACCGACAGCTTGACACTCTTCGCACATCTGTCGAGAAAGTAAAAATAATGCACCATCATTATTAGCAGCAACGTCATAGTCGTCGTCATTGTCATCGTCATTGTGAATTAACCATACTCCTCTTCTCATCAGCGAAAGCCACTCTTGGTCCTCCTTCGTATGGTTCAAGGAAATGCCAGATACTCATGCCATATTTTTTCAGAGAAAAGAAAGCAGAGTGCGTAACCTGAATGCTACCTTGATGTAAAAGTAATCTTGTGTAGATACATGTACATACATACACATATGCACACCTCTGCGCTTTTGAAGAAGAAAGTTTTGAAGGAAAAGGAGAAAAATTGTGGAAAGGTCACAAACAACCAGATAAACGAATAATATTATTAATGTACTTTTCATGTTTTTGTCGCTCCGCCAACACCGACAAGTTCATCTAGATTTGTTGCTACAAACATCAGCATCGTCGTCGTCGTCGTCGTGAGCAGCAAGAAAAGAGAAAGCTGTAGTAAAAGAGAAGAGACAAAGAGAAAGAACTGGGCATTGGACTCGTTGTTAACCAGTCGATTGGTAAAACTTTGACATTTTTTGACAGCTTGTCCAGCACGTACACACTCGACTCTGTTGTGACGGTGTGGATAGCGCAAAACATAATAATTACGTAATCTTGTCCTGTGACAAGGGAATGGTCAGTGACTGCACCGCAAGTTGCTCCAACATTTCTTCAACGAGCTGCTACAACAACAGCATGTTCTCAATTTCCACACGAAGAGGTGCTACTGGCACCACTGCTGCTGCTGCCGCTGCTGCTACCACCTTCAACAAAAGAAACAGCAACACCAGCAACAAAACTTTTGAGAAACCCATCCGACGGAAATGGATTCTGGAGAAATGGCCAATCTGGAGTACTCTTTTGCTCGCATCCATCTTGCTCGACTGTAAGTCTTTTTTGCTATTATTTTCCCCTTTTAAAGAAACACTCCCAACAACAGCGCCCATATTTTCGTCTCTAATGCACATCATCTATACATTAATATCCTGCCATTCTATCCAAATACTTGTTTACATCACCACCACCAACTTGCTTTTTTATTCTGTTTTGCGGCTCCACTATTAGCTAGCGCATAATAATGTCAATGCTATTCTTATGGTTCGCCTAGTCATTCATGAACAAGATAAATAAACCGGACAATCAAAGAATGTGTGCAAGTGATGAACGCCAAAAACTTGCATCGGCGACCAGTAATAGACTCCACGATATTGTGTTGGTGGACGGACAGGCTCGTACATTCGCACAAAAAAGAGAAAAGAAAAAGCTTTCGTCATAATAAATGCCCACAGAAATAAAGAAGGACGAAACTTTTCTGTGTTGTAGCACTGTTCTCAAAACGAGACTGGAAGGGTTGTGTACAAACAGCCAATGGTAATCCCATCCTCTGAAAATCATACCTACCTTTTTATCATTTCTGCTGACTGCCCACTATATTTTGTTCATGCCTTTGCCCGCTGTCTGTCTTCTATACCGATTTGCCTATGCACATGTATCAAATCCTCATCAAACCATCATCAACAAACTGGCAGACTGACCACTGCCAACAAACAAGTCCTGAAAGCAGATTAGATTCCATCCATGAACTTTCCTTGGAAAGGGATAAAAAGCCGCTTTCAGTATTTCCTCTCCTTGCTTTGCTGGCGCTGGCAATATTCTTGTGATCTTAGCGGTAAGACGTATTCCTTGTTTGCAATGTACGAGAGCAAAACCGATACATCATTTAATCCTCGTGGCAACTAGCATGTAGCATCTGTGAAATAATCATGCGTAAAGCAGAAGGCATTTCAAGGGAGATTGCTAAAATGGAAAAAAATTAATTTCTCCTTCTGCGTAGAAAGTGTCCATGGGGAGAAGAGATAAAGCGAACGATGGCCAGTATGGCAATTAGAGCTCATTAAATAAAGACTTTTTTTTGCCAAAAATCAGATCAGCAAATCAATAGATTTCAACCTTTAATTGTCATCCTCATCAAGGCTCTTCCAGTCTTGCCTTTGCCAATTCCACAAAGTTTTGTTCATTGGGAAAGTCCTCTCTAGTCATTAATTTTCATCGCTACTGCTCACTACTGCTATTATTTTCACTCGCTCTCACAGCATTGTCAATCCAGCCAATAATATAACCATAACGAACCACTCGTCATCACTTGGCACTCTCCCTACTTCAAATTTTATCTCGCAATTTGATCAATTAATCCACCTTCAGCACAACAGCATTACTCGATTTCTTTGAGTGCACACAACAACTTGCTGCCTCCTGTCTTCCTCTAATTGCCAATTTGAGGTAGAAAAGCTATCATCACAATTCCATTTGGAATTAGCCGACACAATCTAGCGACAATGCACATCGGCATCGCAAAGTATCACATCAAGTTGCTCCATTCTTTCATTAAATATTTCTTTTTCCTTGAAACGAGATCCGTCCAACACTAAAAAGGGAACGTTGTCTGGTTTAATCAAGTGATAGATATACCATCTCATTCAGTTTTTTCTGCTGATTCCGAAACACTACTCACTATTCTGTGGATTTTATATTTGACCATTTTAGAAACGTAGTCTTGTTACAGTACTTCAATGTCATACATGGCATTTTTTACTTTAAAACATACTTTACAGTCTTCTTTCTTTGTCAGATGTCGTTTAAGGTAGTAAAATATCTGATTGGTTAGTGTCTGTGTCGCTACAAGGTCACAACGGGTACAGCTAATTGAATTATGAAAGGCTTTAAATGTTGACATAATTCATGCTAAAATTTTGCTTGCAAAACATTATTAACAGTTTTCCGTTTTTCTTTCACTGCAAATTGAAAAAAATCCCAGTGATTCAAAAATCCATGGCTAAAGGGAACTGTGTATATAAATTTAAAAATCTACGTAACAGTTTGAAAAATGGAATCCGCAGAATAATGAATAATGATTCGGAATAACCAGAAAAAACTTAATGAAAACAATGTCTCCTTTCTCTGCTCTCACTACACCTGACAACGTTCCCTTTTACGATCACTGTGTAGTCATTCCAAAATTCCAGCATGTTCATTTTCTGAAGAGTGAGCCCCACAGCTAGCAAATCAATAAGTGGATGTTGCTGTACAAGAATAGAATCAACCAGCGGCATAGCAATGCCTAGTCGTCCCTGTTCTTCATTTTCCACAAAACTCATGTTCTCTTCTACATGTAATGTCCATCACATGTACATTAAGTTCGGCGTTTCTAAACTAACAAGTACATTTCCCGAAATCAACGTCTACCACAAAATAAACGCATAAAAAATCTCGATAATCTCACATTGTCAGTAGAAAGAAACAAAAGTTTTGCAGTGGGGTCATGTCCATGATTTTCTTTAAATCTATCTCCAAACACTACATTTTATCTATTTCCCTGCGGCAGCCAGGTAAATTATAGCTGCTGTTTTTATGTGAACGAGTAGCAAGCAGTTCTTTTCATCATCCCTCTTTTTAACCCATTTCCTTTTTTTCACGATAATAACTCAACTCTTTTCTTTTTTATGCAAAGGTATCTAGAGAAAGTTTGGTATTGTTTGAAGCAGTACTTGCATGTTGAATAAAGTCCTCGATAGTACTATCATAATTTTTGAAGAAAATTCTTTTTTCGATAACAGTCTCAGCATTCCGATGAAAAACATTTGAGTTCAAGTAGAATTACAATAGTTTAAAGGAAAAATTAACAACAGCACTGAGGAAAAATATTTAATGGATGAGCAATAGTTCAATCTTTCATAAATGTAGGTACGTACAAAACACATACATTTTAAATTGGCACAACAAACTGGTAGCTCTGCAAAATGCGGTTTGTCCAGAAAAATCTTCCTTGTCTGAATTTTAATAGCAATAACGTTTAACAAATCAAGAGCTAACAAAATATTTTAATGCATATCATCATAAGTAAAAAGTAAAAAAAAAACAAGTTTCTTACAGTAAAAACACAGGTTGGTAGAACAAATATTGAATCGTTGATCACTTTAGGAGTAGTCGTGTTAAAAACGAGCCGATACACAGAACAAAATCACAAATTTGTAAATTATTTTCATTTAAAAAATAGACAAACAGCTCCATTCCACGCGATGGTTCAAATTTTTTAAATTGCTGTAATGTAGTAAAGGGGGAGACGGCGGTATCTGTAAATCATGTACGAAAAGTCCCTTGCGGGGAAAAAGTTCTGACTAGCTCTGTGCCCTCCCTCTATTACGTTTAGTGAGTACTTTAAGCTGGCTACTACGAAATACGGTTAGTGTAAAATGTAACTTCACTTTTTTACACCTTTCATCTAAATTATTTGCATAACCAGCCAGCTTACGGAACAATGTGCGTAGATAAGAAATAAACGTGCTATATAGCGACGTATTAATTCAGACGCAATTTATCTGGTCACTAGGAATTTAATGTGGCCTTCGTTTTGTTGTCCTGTTCAGAGCACAGGTAAAAGTAGATTTGCGGATAATTCATCGCCATACTATTTCATTGCCTTATCAGTTCGGACTCTAAATAATATTCAAAAAGTTATTAAGACTAAACTAATGTTTCAGATTGTTTCTTCAGGTTAAATAATAGCAGTTGATATTGTGGCTTAAAAATGTTTTGAACATATCCCAGCATCCAAGGGTGGTATTACTAAAGAGTATAGTAAGAGTATCATTCTTGCTAACTTGCTACCATAACGAAGATGTGAGAATTTTTAGAGCGGAATAACATTCAATAAGTTAAATAATTTACGTAAACTCTCATTATAATTACACGTTATATTGAACTTTTTAAAATTTGGTAAGTGTAGAAGTATGGAATTCTTTGTTATACAGTTCAGATAATATATTACTCAACTATCCAACCATAAAATTCTCACATGCATAAAATGAACATCAACTCTAAACTGTTTATCGATTTCTGGAAACTTTTTTAAAGAGCCGCATGCAGTAATGAGAAAATACTAATATACTTTGCTAAATTAAATGCCGTGCCACAGTTAAAGTCTTTTTCCCGGGAAAATGTCAAAATGTCCAAAATTCTCCTGAAGTCCCTTTGCTAAAAGACATGTACGATTAAACGATCATAAGCAAACATTTTATCTTAATTGTTTCTGGCAAATTCAAACCAAGTCAATCTACAAACCTACATTAAGTTTCGTGAAATCAACGGCGATGCTAGTATTAGTATTTTTTAAAATGTACATTATCAACTAATATAATTAATTTAAAGACACCACTTGAAAAATGAGTTTAGTCTTAGTCTTAATAGTTATTTGAATATTATTATGAGTCCAAACTGATAAGAAGATGAACAGATGAATTATGAAATGATGGCGATGAAAACGTCGGTCACCGGTAAGTAAATAGGAGAAGAATGCCTCGTAAATACCTACTTGTTTGTGTACTCCTTATGAAAGCGGGAAAATGTAATAAAAATTTGGGAAACTAGCAATGGTGCAGCCACGCACGCAATTCCAGAAATTCTTCAATGCTAACAAGTCACAATATTAAACGTGAAGGAAGACTACAAAGTGAAATAGTGTAGGTACGTGCTTAGTCACATGACAAAGTAATAATAATTTTGCATCGAGTCAAATGTGCTAGTCAGTGGGGAGGCAACAGAACAAAACTTTTAAAACCTTTCTCTTTCCATTCGAAAACATTGCAGAAATTGAGATAGATAAGCTCACCAGCTTCACACTTGCTGCCTCATACTGTATGACGATATATTTGTGTTTGCCTGGTTTTCGATAATCTAACGAGAGTAGCAAGTTGCTCGAGAAGGTGAAGTCATGATTTTTATTGCATGTGATGAAAATGAGTTGGCTGAAACACTATAAATCCCAACATGATATCACTAGTGATGTTACAGACGGCCCTAATGCACCCAGCCGAACAACAGAACTAAAATAAGTAACTTGCAACAATCGGAGAAAATTTTTATTGTCATATTTGGACAAAGGAAGATGGCACATGAGCAGGATATGATTAGAAAGATGATGAATGAGAAATTGCCAAAAATAAAGTTTTACTCCAACTTTCTTTTATCTTAAACTTTTCCCTACAATCTAAAAAAACCAAATTGAAATCCTATCCTGTGAACAAACAGAATAAGAAGGAAAAAGTTTTACTTTCCTTCATCTGCAAAACGCAGTTAGTTGGCGATTTCGGGTTGTGAATGTATTTCATGTCATAAATAAGATTTGGGAAGGAGTGTCAGTTTCTAAGGAAAAGGTATATACATATGAAAAAGTGCCATCGCCACGGTCGCCGCAACTTTTTACCACGATCGTAGCGGTCGTCGTCGTCGTCGTCACCAAGCAACTAAAGACTCTATTCAAAGAATACAGAAAGTTTTCTTGTACTCTTTTCTTGTTGTTGTTTGGACATCTCAACTGCAAAAGTTGGCGAGATACTGTAATTAATTATAAATAGAAGTGATATTGTTAATATTACAAATTTTGCTGCGAGTTTCATTCGCTTGCTTGCAGTTGTTTATTGACCTTGTGAAAAGCACAATGACAGAGATATATTATGTGACATAGTCACATTATGAAAACAGATCGATAGGATGATGGGGGAGATGTACCCGAGAAAATGTTGCCTTTATTCTGATAAAAAACTAAAAAACATTGTTAGAAATAGAATACATAGTTAGATTTAAGATTTGGTTAGAACGTTGTGAAAATAACTTGAGATGTAGTTTAAGATTAATTTGGCATAACTTTTAAGTAGGAAATGTATTAAGAACAAGTATTGAAGTAGTTTAGCAATGTTATGCGGTTTTCATGTTATGTGGATTTCATGTTATGTGAATTTCATGTCATGTGGTTTTCATATTATGTAATTTCCTTGTTATGCGATTATGTTAGACTTGTGTATAATGTTAAGTGTAGTATACTAGCTTGTTCTAGAATTTAAGTTGGCTCGCTGGCGGTGTGTTGGCTGTCGGATAAAAGAGTTTTCCGCTACGGATTCTGGTGGCTTGCGTCAGATTTCTCAGTTGAGTTTTTTTGAGTCGTAGAATTTTCAGTGTAAGAAAAAGAAAGTTATTGAATTGTTGTAAGTTTTTTGATCGGCCTTCAACTTAAGATAAGTGAGCTGCGAGCTTAGGAAGAGCAGTAATTGTTAAGTTAAAGTTAATTGTTGTAAAAATTAAAGTAATTGCGTTTAATAAATATAGTTTTGAAGCATTATTGTAGATTATGCTGCATTAATTCTTCTATTTAAAAAAGTGATAGTTTATACTATCTTGGTAGTTTATTCGTTCAGTCAATTCTTTTGATCTGAATTTGAACGTCTTATTTTATCGTATTAGTTTCCGTGGCATTTAAGACGGTTTGTTTTATTTGGCCACAACAAGCATTTTAACCTATTTAACTCAAATTTTATACTCTAATACTTACAATACTTTGGGTCTATAAGACCGTCCATGTTGAATGTTTGCAAAATTAGTGAACGGAAAGCGTTACAGACGTTTGCGATTTCAATTGTTTAAGGAACGCCATGTATGATGAACAGACATGATTTGTGGTTGCTTTTTGACTGTTACTTTTTAAAATATCAGTTGACCAGGGCAACTTGAATATGTTATACAAGTGAATGGGGAAAGCTGAAAATGTTGCGCTAATGAACGAGGGAAGATACAAATGTTACAACATTGAACATGACAAGTTGAGAGTGTTGCTGAGAATAGTGCATAAATGACTATGGAGCATGATAATAATTTGCACAAATAAATTGAACAAAATACATAGGTAAGTAACTTGGGAAAAATACATACGTGAATGGGGCGAAATGAAAATGTTGCACAAAGGAAGGGAATAGTATTGAAAAGCTCGCTTTTGAAAACATGTCGGCTGCACTACAATTATTATGCAAACTATGTCACATTACTTTGAAAGTTTACTTTTTTTATTTAACGTCTTGAATGCATCAACAAAAATTCTGGTATCCATACAAATACAAGGAATTTCCATAACAGGTTTACAATAAGTCCTAGACAATACGTTAAGTACAGATTTTGAAGACGGTGGTGGCTCAAGAAATGAATGGAACAAGTAGATGCGAACTTTTTTATTCACAAGTTCTTAAAAGGAGAATGACGGGATGAACGAACGAGATTGGAATAGAAAATATTTTTTCGAGAAGGAATTTTGTTTGAAAAATGTCTCTTCTGTAACCATCTTCTCTTGTATCTCTTCTTGAGTAGGTGAACAAAAAAGGAGAATCTGAGTAAAGCATTCCATTCCAATAGGGTGCATTGGAAAATGTTGATACCGGCCATCATAAGAGTCACGAGTCGTATAGCATGCTGAATTATTTATTACCAAGCTTTCACCTTTGCCTTCTGCGTATTCTTACACAGGTTTTTAGCATGTGCTGTGCAACTACATTTATCTTTGTCTGTTCGTCTGCTGTGCAACGTACATTTCTTAGTCAATCCGAATTACCGCAGCTGAGACTACGGTGAAATGACTGCTGCACAAGAAGAAAAATTACGATGCAATTCTTTTGGTTCAAAATACACTAGTGCGTGTCGATTAAAAAAAAATCAGCGTTTAAATCTATTTTGCTTTGCCACCACATTTAAATACAACACGCATTCTCCCATCCTTTAATTTTGACTTGATTTTCTCACCTGTTCTAATTTCTGAACGAGAAACTCGGCTCCCTTTTTGGAACCCACACGTAATAACACAAATGATGGGAATAATGAAATTTAATAATACGCAAGCAACAACAGGCTTTAGAGTAAGACGAGCGTAGGAGAAGAAATAGTCAATTTGCCGATAGGGAAGAGAGTTTTGCAGACTTTACAGTAAAACAAATTACTAGCTGTGCAAACAACAATCAGAGCGAAAAGAAGAGGACTGCCCATGTCTTCTCTCCAAACTACCCAGCCAAGTTGCAAAATTTCCAAAGTAAAGAGCAGCGGGAAAAGTTGTGAGCGCAGGCAACTGTGAATGCAATGTATGTGCATGTATAATATTACACATTAGCTCTCTCTCCGTTTTATGTGTATGCCACATTTCCTTACCGCACGTCTCAGTAAAAACTAATGCATGCATAATTTTGCGCTGTGAGAGAAGGACACATTTGCCAAGCTGAACTTGATTTACCTAGTTCAAAGAAGCAGGACACAAGCTCATCGTCCTCACATGTCGTTTATGCGACTGTGCGAGTTGCATAAATAATGCTGGAAAATCGTTTGAGCAAAAAGATTGAGAAAAGCTGGGTTGTCCTGGAACAAGTGTAGCTTGTGTGAGAAGTCCATTTATTATTGCTCTTCTTTCGCCATTAAGTACTTTACACAGAGTATAATGCACCTGTCTACTTATTTATTTATATACGTAAAATGAATGCATACATCTACTACTACTGCCAGCACACCATGACCATGAGCCCTTGAGCACCAATACTTGTACTTCTCTCCTCTGCTACTCGAAGGAGAGCACTTACAATAATTACTTTCCTCCGTGTCCATAGCCTCCTCTCTCGAAAAGAGCGCACATTAAGAGTAAGTCGCAAGTGAACAGTCACTTGGAAGAGCAGAAAGAAAATATTACAATTTTCTTGGCCTATTTATTATTAACGTTCAGCTTGTTGCTACTACTTCTGCCATGCTTCTTGCTACACTTCTCGCGGTAATGAGAACAAAAATAATGACAGCGCGAAGTCATGGAAAAGTTTCCACTCTCCTTCCACTACAACTATTTCTCCTTAATTAATAGCAACATGCCAGCAAGAAGCAGCCTTCACTCAGAACTAAATGCTTTATCCTTCTAATTTGCTTACGACTCTCATTCGAGTCGTCTTTTCATACGCGCTTAAAAATATGTAACTAATCATAAATAGATGAGAGCAGGAGTATCATTAAAGTAACACCCACGTGCCTAAAATAACCACTGTCTCTTTCCGTTCAGTAGTGTTCACACATGGGATGGACCACACTGCAGCGTCTCAGTGTGCACGGAACGTATGTGCGATCGCTGTGGTTGTTCCCCAGAAGCATCATGTCAACTCTCTAAAGTGAAAGAAAAAAAATACGAAGAGATTACAAAAGTTTAATGTAAACAGACTATGAGTAACTAGCCGACCCACTTGTAAAAATAGTAGCCACGTAAATATCTTACGAGATTTTGAAAGTTAGTAGACGTAAGTAAGTCGCAGAGTGTACAGAATATGTTGGCTGGTTTACTTTGCCCCACTTTTAGTACGTGTAGAAAGCAATTCGAGTGGCGCTGGTAGGCGTTTTCCACTGGGAATTTATTAGGGAATGAGAGAAAAAGTGGATTTAGGTGCATAACTTGGAACAACACTGCTTTAATCATTTACTCCTTCCTCAAAGTTTTTAAACCATCTAGACCAATTTTTTTTGCATATTTCTAACTTGTGCTGCTGTATATAACCGCTTCCATATTATGCCACTATAAAAAGCTGGAAAGCATCGTTCACGTTTCAAGAAAAACACTTTTGTTTCCATAAAACTGGTAGAGTGATAAGGGGAAAACTATTCCATTAGGGCGGGCGGCAGTCATGTGTGGTCCGTTTCACAGTGATGCTGAGCATTAAACTTGATCCCAAGATTCTCAAACTTTAAAGCGGATAGTCGTGGAATTCAAGTGGTCTCATGGTATGGTCTAAGGGCAAATTACCGAAAATTAAACCCGATGACGGAAAACCGAAACCACAAAGTCAACAAGTCAACTCACATATAATGAAGGATTTCTGAATCGCCGTTTGTTTTTTTAAACTCTAAAACATTCAAATTCGGTATTTTGTTTTTCGGTATTAATTTGAATTCGAGATTTGTAAATTCGGTCTAAATGTTTTCGATATTTATATTTTCGAAGCTTTCTTTTTCAAGATTTTGTCCACACACGCTTTATATATTCAAATTTGGCAGTTTGGTTTTCCTTCATTAATTTATTTCGAGATTTTTAAAGTCTG
This sequence comes from Sinhomidia bicolor, assembly GCA_027743785.1. NCBI lineage: Eukaryota > Metazoa > Arthropoda > Collembola > Entomobryomorpha > Entomobryidae > Sinhomidia > Sinhomidia bicolor. The sequence continues at coordinate 12,407 of JAHZMT010004589.1, read as the reverse complement.
AGACTAAACTAGATTTTCTAAACTTTTCTGAGATTAGTACTATCGAGCTTTCATTTTCGAGATTTTTTCCGCACACGGGAAAAGTGTAGCATGTGGAAGGAAGAACAAGTAAGAGTAGCATGAGCTCACGACGACGACAATTGAAGGTCACGTTGAAAGTAATTGTACGTTAGAAAATAAAATTAGCAAGAGGATGATGACTAATTTTGCACTCATTCAGTCTTTATGGAATTATCTTTCATTTGCACTAGCAAAAGAACTCGTCACGAGCAGCAGCAGTGCAGAATCATGACAATAAAACTCTGCCTTCCTCTAGCACTCGCCTAATAAAGTAATGCGCGGAATAATTTAATCAAATCCAGAGCCTGTCTGTCATACATTCTTATTCACTTTACCTTCCTTGTAGGAAGCAAGTCAAGCTGAAAAGCACACACATTCCTCTCACCATCATCATCGCCACACACACGACACACACACCAGTCATCACTTTCATCAACCTCACTATTTCATGTTTCATGTCAAGTCTTCCAACTTGACGCTTGTAGTAGGTGCCCCTAGCAGAAAAAATAGTGACAGTACTACTGACAAAGCGACACGCTTCCATGCCACTATATTTACAGGGAGCAAAACAGGAAGCTCTCCTCGAAGAACGAAGAAGCCGAGTGAAGGACTGTGATAGAGGGCGGCGGTTCGCTTTTGCCAACATACGAAAGAATATCAGAGCAGGGTTTAAAGTTGAAAGACTTGAGGAGCAGGAGAGAGTCATATTTTATAGATGAAATTGGAAATTTCATCTTTTCGCCGCTACAGCTGCACACAGTGTGCTACTTCCTTCTTGTTCCTCTTTACCTTCTTCACCGAAATCAGTTTGTCTTCATTGTTTCCTTCTCCAGTGTAATTGGCAAGCACACAAAAACATGTCGGTAGCAGTAGTTGCTTCTAAAACTACATCGGCAGCATGCAGGGAGGCAGAATCTTTCAGACCTCAAAGATTTTCTAGCAGAAACCTTCATTTCTCAAAAATTACCTTTTTAATATATTTTTTATTACCTACTTCAATGTGCCCAAGTCAAGAAACACTCAAGAGCGCTGTTCAAAAGGAAGAGAATACGTTGGTTGTTTTTTTTTTTACATCGCCTCGCATTTTATACCTAATCAGGCAGCTTGGAAAAATTTGTACGGCTAAGTAAAATGCGCATAAAATTTAAAAAAACCAGGTATGGCCAGCGAAGCAAGCCAAAAATTTGAACACATCCGAAGCAAAATTGCTTTTTCACAAACTTAAACAAATAGACTGCCTTATTTCCTATATAGCCTTTGAAAGCCTTGTTTATATTTTCATACCAAAAGTTTCAGGAAACAAATTAAATTGTCAAGTCACTAAAACGCTATTAGGCACACGGCCAAAGCAGACAAGATCTATAATTTTAGTACAGACACTTTTTAATTATCTCGTTGTACTTATGTAGTAAATTTGAAAGTCTTGGTTTGCCACAAAAATCGACCCGACTTTTTGATATACTTCGTTAGAAAATACATTAAGAACCAAGAAAATACTCAACAACGTTTTTATGGCATAATACGTCCTGGTGCGGCGTTATGGCTCTACTTCAATTTTGAAAACTAGCGCTTATCAAAAACCGTTAAAATTTAACGGTAACTTGAATTACCACCATTGTCGAAAGCTTATGGAAAGCTTATCTAGTAACGTTCTTCGCTACATTTATATATTATTTTTTTGTAGATTGAATTTGCTAGAGAAACTCTAAAATGAGTAAAAACGATTTTAAAAAACTTTTTTACGCAATTGTAAACTAAGAAATTGTAGAAATTTTCCTTTAAATCAGCTTTCTAAAAAATTTGAAGATCCATGCTCAATTTCCAAATATAAATCTGAGTTTTTTAAAAAGAAGAAAAGTGAAATTTTTCTTAGATCCCATCTCACCAGAACGAGCAAATGCTCGTTTTGCCCAGTTGCTACGCCTGTGTTTGAAGTGTTTATAAAATTAAATAGCTTTGAGACTTTGCTATTTCATACAATTTTGATTTGCCTTTTATCTTTCTTCCCCCTCCCCCCTCTGTTTTCTTCCTTTTATCTTCTCTCCTGTCTTTCCCTCCCTATTTTTTGCCTTTTCCATTTTCCCCATCCCTCCTTTTTTACCCTTCCCCATCTACCTTCTCTTTCTTTCCATTTCATCCCCACCTTATTTCCAACACGACCTTGTTCCGAGCAACTACCTTTCAGCTAGAGTGACCGGCTGACGTGAATCTGCCTGCATGACAGCATGTAGAGAAGAGTGTGGAGTAACTGAAGCGACATGCATAATATGGACATTAACTGCTGTCATCTATTCAAAAAAGAATGTGCATATGGGAGTAATATTGTCAACATGACTTCTCACTTTGCAATGCGGAAATATCTTGATGCTCTTCTTTGCATATTACACGCTAACCAAAGAAATCAGTTGTCTGTTTTCCTAGGGCCCTCTCCCTCTGCGTTCAGTGTAGAGGAGAGATAACAGCGATGATAGAAAAGGACTACCGATATACATGTGTACGTAATATGTATTAAATAAGCCGAACAATCGAATGGCCGGAAATAACGAAGCTTTTGATAAGAGAGAGAGAGAGATGAGAAACAAGCTCTGGGTGTATAAAAGTAAAACGCTGAATATATAACGTAAACGTAGATAGTAGTTGAAGTTCTTCTCTTCAAATATCCTCAAATATTAACGGTTTCTGATAAGCGTTGATGTTTCAGCAAGACTTAATGGGATGGTTCAATTTTAGGCCTTTCAAAGTTATATATTGTCATTTAACGCCTATCATTAAAAATTAATGTAAAATGGCGGTCTGGGTAAGAGGAAATTTCTCAGAAACTACAGTAGGTACAGGCATACTCGTTAGTTTTTTAGAATCTGCAATAAATACTTGATAAGATGCTCTGGATGAATTTTTTAAAAAACCAATTGCATCATGGATAATTGCATCTATATTTTCATCAGTTTTCATCATTTTTCATTATGCTGCCCAAGAGCAGCTTGCTAGCAGCTGTACCTTACAAGCAACCCAACACCCAGTACTCTATGAGAGGGAACAATGCTCACCAGCACTACAATCCTCTGAAGATCGGTTATCGACTGGTGAATATACAATTCGATTAGCTGCTGTAATTTCTGAGTTTTCGTGTTGAAAGACGAACGGACAGACCTAAACATTCACATAAAGTAGCTCAATGCGTCGCTACTTTTGATAATAATAAAAATACTTGTGTGTTTGCACATATTGAGCAAGGACTGCATTGTTTCATCTCTCCCTCATTCATAATAGCCTTCCAACGACTATCTAAACCATTTATCGTTTCAATTTCCTGCTTTTCTCCATCAAGCCACCGCAAATGCTATTTTGTTACTTAGCGGAAGTTAGCATTTTGATGGTCAAATCCAAGCGGATGTATTCTGCACATGTGTAAGGACAAATTTAAGGAGATTATCTTTGTCTGTGTTCGTCAAAGAAAATAGAAAATGAGGCAGCATGAAAAAAAGAGTCAACTTTTTGGTGGCATCTTACAACTGGTGCACAGCCGGCGGCTACAAGATCGTATCGATTTCCCATTCTGTGGGCTGACCTATAAGGGCTCCACGGGTCCTAAGGCTCATTGTAGTGATTACAATTGATAAAATATTAAAAGTATTAGTGGAGCGGGTGATGAATGGACTGTGAGCAACATGCTGTAAAGGTATTCATGAGAAGGTATCAACTGAAATGCAATGGTCGGAGAAGTATAGATTGAGCAACTTTAATGGACTCCCCAAAGTAGCTCTGTTACGTGAGAGTAGGAGACGAGACAGAGCTCCTGCAATAATATTTACTTCTCAGGGGACAGATGAGTTGAATTGCTGCGTGAGCTTTTAAATGGTGCTTCCAGCGATTCGTGAATAATTCACAAAGTACAATTTTCACTCACTCGCTACACTCGGCAGTTGCCTTTGCACTTCCAGTCCCCAGCTTCACTCTCCTCAAATTCCCCATCCCTTCTCCTTTACTCTGCCCTGCTGGTCTTTATGAATTCAAATTCCCTTTAATGACCGCCTAGTGACATATTCCTCTGCACTCACAGAGTCTACGCGAATAAGGCACGTTTTTGCGAGTCTTTCCATTGCTACACCAACCGCGCCATGCTCTCAGTGGTAGTTTCTCCCGTTGCACCACGTTCACCTTCAAACTTGGTACAGCCAGAATTCTGAAATGAGTTTGATGGTGAAAATGAGTAGAGTGAAAACTAGCAGGGATTTAAATGCTTATTTTAGCATATTACTATGCATGTGTGTATGCTGTGGTGAGATTCTGAAAGAGTGGCGAGTGAAAATAATTTTCAGTTTTGCTGTGAAGTATACAATGCATTTTGGGAAGAAAAAGAAGCATCGTATTTAGGCCAACGGTTGAGCAAAGAGAGAGAAAGAGAGAGCAGAGCAGTGCCTAAACTGATATGCTGCTGGAGGAAATGGAGTGAAGTAATGAAAGTGGAAAAGAGCGAGCAAGAAGAAGACGCAGGCAGGATGAGCACGAACCCAAGTCTAACAGCAAACGATACAAACATTTCCACATAAATTCACAGCAGTTGTGGCGGTGGTGGTGATATGATGGTGGCAGCCAGTTGAGTAGGTGCTGAATGAATGGATAAATGAAGCGAGAAATAAGAGCTAAGCAAACATCTACAACACGAGCAGAGAGGATCAACAACACAGTCTTTCCAATATGCAGACTTGCTGGCAATCTGTTGGCTTTTTTACTTCCTCCAGATTTTAATTTCCACTCTGGAAAGAGTGGAATGAAAGGATGAAGAATAGAGGCATGGGACGATCAAGAAACGATACTTTGATCAGCCAGGTGAGCACCATCCTCTCACCATCTCTGTATGAAAGCAGGGCAAGAGTGCAGTTAGAGGAGGTGAACGGCAAGATATGAGGTAAAGCACGAGAAAGAACAACAAGAGGAGCAGCATTGGCAAATGGAAAGGTTCGGGTCAAAATTCAATTAACATTCCTTCCTCCTTTTACCACATTTTCATGCATTTAGCTCACAGCGAGAAGCCATGGGGGCAGTCTACAAGCAGGTCTCACAAACCGCACTTTTCTTCTGCACGTCTCTCTCCTTGTCTTGCTACCTGTCAACACAAATTAGTCTGCAGACGCCTGTGAAAGCTTGGTCAAATTTTATCAATGCTTTCAAATACACACACACACACAGCCGTAATACGTAATGCCCCCACGCACACACCCCATCTTTACTTTGTTAGTTTGCGGTTACCCAGCAATTCAGAACTCCATTTCATTTTGTTTGGTGATCTAACATGTTTGTGTGTTGAGACTGTCCTCATTCTGCTTCGCTGTTGTTGTTTTCCTGCAAACTGACTGACTGACGGACAGAACGAGAACTACTAACAAGAATTACATTTTACTCCCACTCACGCTTGTAAAGTGCGTTTGAAAGCCCGTTAAATCTCAACAAGAGTTTTTTAGATTTGTGAATGGGCGGATGCAAGATTTATTGTGGAAATGCGATCCAAAGGCAGCGAGACAGCAGCATTTACCCAGCCAAATGTAGCATGACTCTACCGCTGGTTGAGAAATTACTTGGACTAAGAATGTTGTCAAGGAATACATAATAGATTCTTTGAAGACAATGGAAACCAATTCAGTTCTGTCTCTCTCTCTCTCTCTCTGCATTTGATTCACAGTAGGAAAGATTACTCTTGTTTTTATTTGCATGTGTTCACCATTGTCTAATCTCAAACCACCCCTATGCGGTCTCATGTTGCTTCAACCTCTCTTCAGCACGCCTTCTTTGCGAAAGCGAACAAAGGAAGCTGCTGATGGGAAGCACAATATACAACAGAGCAAGCAGTTTTGCCAAATGTGTAAGCACTAACATTTCTCCGGACACGAAAATCCGCGTTTTTTAATACTTGCCTTGCCACTGTTGTAAGTGAATGCAAGTTAAGGGTACAAGCAGGGCAAGTGCAGTGAAAGTACTTGCATGTTTACTTACTTGCCCACGCAATTCACCTCGAGTTGAGCATTGAGCATGCTTTGCTAGTAGGTTGTTGACGAGAGAAAACGCCTGAGAGAGAAGAGAGAAAAGATTTAATGCATGTAGGCAGAAATAATGGGAGCAGAAGTAGTAAAGTAATTTAATGGGATAAAAAACGGGACAACTCTACTGCTGCTGCTGTTAAACGGGTAGAAAAAAAATTATAAAAAGTAGACACGGGCAACTTTGTTCATATTTTGTGAGTCATTACAATGTTCCTTATATATTTTTTCGTAAGACTTGAGGAGAGAGGAAAGAAGGAACATTGTAAAAATTAAACTTGTCAGTCTTTTATCTCATTTTCCTTGTCTACCTCTAGTTGCTCCTTTTGTGTAGCTTACAATGGACCAAGAAAGTCGCGCAGACACGCACACGAATTGGCTATAAAAATGAGAAAAGAAAAAGAATAAAGAGGGAAAACAAGTTGATCTTTATTTTATTTTACTTTTCTTTCCTGCTCCACCATCTTCCTCTTCGCTCTTCGTCTGCCCAGTTATTATTTTTATTTTTTTTCACAGACAACGAGAGATACAGCAGCAGCATAACAAAAATGGGCTCAAACTTTTCTTTTATGTTCATGTTCTCTGTTTCAAAAAGTTTTTTTTTACAGTTTATTCCATTGCTTGATGATGATGACGACGATTACAATGACAACGATTCTCAATTGAAATAAATTGCGGATTTAAAAACTAAGTTGTGTTGGATACTTTATAGAACATACATGTCTTAAATAGTGGCTCTGTTGATGTCTCTCTGTAGAGAAAATATAAAAAATTGATTGTATTTTTCACCATTTTATTTGATTGTTTTTTTCTTCTTCGTTCAAGATCACAATCAAAAAAAGGAATCTGCAGCTTTCATGCTTTTTGAACACGAGATGTTGTAAAGTAGGAACGGAAACATTAAACTTTCCTAGCCACTAAATTTGCTAGTGTTTTACGAGGGAAAGGAGAAAGATTGTGAGTGGAAGGAGTGGAGAAAGAGAGGAAGATGCATATAAACAAAATGGCATGTACATTTCGCTGCCGTCCTTTCTTCCCTGCTCACTGTCCCTTTTTCCACTGAAAGTAAGGAGCAGAAAGAGAGCAGTTCTGGTGTGCTGGCTGGCTGGCTGAGAGAAAAAGGAGCAGATAAAAACTTTTTTTTCTTTGCGTTTTTGTTGTTTGTCATTTCCTTCCTTTCCGGTTCCTCCTCCTTCACCTCCCCCCACACAGCATCATAGCCACAAGACTGCGACAAGGGATGCCAGTAACATTTTAGTGAATTTTCCGCTTCTTAAATATTTGCCTCTCTACTTTTTCATTCGTGAATGACTCTAAAATCAACTACTAACTGACAGTAGTGTCAGCTTGATACCCGACTTTTACCAACTTTTTTACTCGGTTAACCATGTAAAAAAATTCTCTCTGCATCTATTACACTCTGTCCGTCACACATAACTTGTGTGCAAATTCTGTCTTGTGTACAAAATATCCCTAGCTTTCTCCTCGCCATCACTAAATTTGCAATCCGACTACTCCAAGACTGCCGTGGCTCCTCTAACGACGCCGTTATTTCTTGACTTGATACCTCCTCCGGCAAAAAAATGTGTAGTTTTGAGATTGGTGGTATTTGCCTGCTATGCCAGCACATTTTCCTCCTCCACCATGTTCCTCACAACGTTTGCATTGTTCTTCTACCCAGCTGAAGGTTTCGTGTACGTAGTGCACGTTCTTTTGTCACACTGCTGCAATCACTACAGACAGCTCCTCTGCACTTTCAATGCACTCTTGCACGATCATTATTATTATTATTTATCCACTTTTTCATTACCTTTTCCCGATTTTGACCTTCTGTTCCCCTCTACGTTTCCAGACCAAGTGCTCTTTTCCTTGCGATTGGCAACGTAAAGACTTTCACCGCCTATCCCAACAATAACGACATTCTCTTGGACGATTATTGTAATAATAACTGTTGTGGCCTCTGCTGGAAAATGGGGTGTCACCGGCAGTTGAAAATGACCCAGCTAAAACCAAATGACCTTTCTCGTGCTTCTTCTTCTGCAAAACTAGCCAGCAGTTTAACCTTTTCTCCAAATTCTCCTCTAGCTGCAGACGCACCTACTGCATTATTCCTATCAAATGTTCGCAATCATATTTGACCTTTTCCTAAATGCTGCACTCAATCACCTTATTGCTTTCTGCCTGCCTGCTTCCTTCGCTTCTTTCTTATTAATAATCTATTACTGCCCTCAACCACGTTTCCTCCAACTCTCAACTACCTTTCTCAAGTGCTTTCCAAGGACAACTAACCCTCTGGACAGTTTGCCTTTGCAGACTTGATAAAGTGTTCCGTGACCTGTCCCCACCCTCAGCTACCGCTAATTACACGAGAGCTTGTTTTACAAGCTGTTTGCTGGACAAACGTTGGCCCTTGGAGAGATTCTCACCACCTGACTTGACTGAAACTTTCACCTCAGCACTGCTCTCTTACCGAACCCAGAAAGCTGCATCATTGTGGGAAGCTAATTGAATTGAGAGTGTGTAATTTTGCATATGTTCAACTTGTACCGTCAATAAACTCGTGTTTCTATTCGCTGTGTGCTGGCTTGGCTTGTCTGCTAATTTATTGGCGAGAAGGAGAAGACCCACGGATGTGCTGTGGGTGAACTCAAGCAGTAGCAACTGTAAATGCAGAAGCGGTGGGTTGGCTAACCATTAACCATTCAACCACCAAGGAAACGGAACAAAAAAAACTCAATTTCCCCCTTGCTCTTGTATTTCCTCTCTCCTTCTTACGGACTCCTCTCTGTGCACTTGACAACTTGACTTGTTTAAACAAGAAAAACTGTGCAAATATATCGTTTTCCTAGATACTCTCTCCATGAAATTGACGTATTTCCCAAAACTTTGTCAACGGCTCCATTCCACCGTCAAGTAATTTGTCGGCAAGGTCGGGTCAAAAGCATGAAATGGGCAAAGTCTGGCAAAACTTTTGAAACCAGTTCCTCTTTTATCCTGTCATTTATAATTTACTTTGAATCAAGTCAGAGCAAATACCACTGCCGAACCATCATCCTTCTCCTTCTTCTCTAATCAGCAAAACATTCTATTAATTTTTCAAGCACGAACTAACCAGTCCAGTGCACTGCGGCTACAAACTACCCAAATCATATGACCTGACCACAGTCAGTCGCTGATGAGCAGGAAAAGTGGGAGACAGCCAGATGGTCACACAAGATGAAAATGACTTGGCGGGGGTTTAGAATTTTGATGAGAAAAATGATGATCAGCACACCTCTTTCCTCCTCACAATGATCATCATCATGACGATCGTCAGCAAGCTTCTCCGCCAAAAGAGGCCTTTCTTGCTTAAAAATAGATAAAGGTGAAATGAGATAGTGGATGCCGGTCATCGAGACATTGGCTGTGTGCGCTCTCCACTCCTCATTTGACGGCAGCAAGTTTCTTCACTGGGAGAGAGATAAGAGTTTCATTTCGGAAATAAGAAGGATAATTTGTCGAGTTCCGTTTCATTTCCAAGATGATGTGTGCTGTGTACTCTGTTTGCTTGCAAGCAAGTGGTCTGGTCAACAGACCACCACCACAGCAGCTCCACAGCGTTGTCCTTTCTGCTCGTCCAATCTTTAGCTACTCTGCGGAAAATAATGTGCTTTTTCAACCTTCCTTTTGCTCTTTACCCAGCTTAATAAATAATATTCCTTTGATGTTCTTCTCCTCCATGGTCACCACTTCTCCTCCACTACTCTGCAATTCAATCCACCGGATATCTCCTTGAATCAATGCACATTTACTTTCGCTGGTAACATGGCAAACCACCTCCTTTTGCTCTCCTCCCAAAAATTTATGAGTCTGAGCAACTAGCCCACTACCACTAATATTTCCCATCAGCATCGCCATCATCCACAGTCCAACCGCATCTCTATGATAATATTTTCATATGCACACATTCCTTTTCTTCTCGAAAGTATACCCGTGTCTACCTGACCATTGTGGGGGAAGACGACAGAGAAAGGGTCATCCGTTTAACAGATCGAAATCCTATAAATAGTTAATGGAAAAGTTGGAAAATTTTAAAAGGTGGCGACATACCCTGTCTACGCTCAAACAACGGAGACTACACAGCATAATTTCAAACTGAAAACTGTGGGTGTCAACGCAGTCGTCGCATTTACTGCTGGCTGCTGCGCTCGCAACGTCTCACAGTTGACTAGTCAACAAGAGAAGATGAGATAGGGCAAAACAAGTGTACAGACAGACTATTGTGCCCATTCGGCGGCAACCACCCTGCATTCCATTTCTTTTTCATTTCTCTTTTTACTTGGCACTTGGCGATAACTTGAAAGTATAGCTTTTCTTTGCTATTTTCCTCCGTTTGCACTTTGTTTGCAAGCAGATGCTCTGTGCTGGTGGCAACACCTCCATATCTATTTATCTATTCAAGTGCCGCTGGAAATTTTCAAATCGGAATAAAAGTAATACTCACTCAGAGGTAGTGAAAAGAGTGGCAGTGGCCATTTTCTCCACGGGACGTGTGTGCAAGTTGCTTGGTGGTTTCCCCGCAACCCAAGTGCAGTCTCGGAATTTTGTGTTTAAAATCATGCGAGAGAGCTGAAAAGAGAGAGAGAGAGAGTAAAGTGGATAGTGTAAAAGCATGCATTGCCTTCATTTTCTATCTTTATGCTTTTATGTATTTCAAAGAGACGCACAAATACTTATGACAACAGCACTAATGATGAACTCATTTGGCAATATATTTGAACATTTTCACTCGTGGTGCCATGCTCCTCGGGAAAAAAGAAGAAAAATGGGAAACTGCATCCGTGGAGAATCGTAATGAGGAACATTGTTGTGGGGCACTCTGAGGCAACGATATCGCCATGCGCTATGTTTTCGCTGATGAAATCCCACAAGAGTGTTGATTTCCTTTGGATAGAGAAAAGTAGAGAGGAAAAATATTTTCTCGGACGCCCAAAGCTAAAAAAAGTGTACAATTTGTTGAAACTGCTGCCTAGTTTAATCATCGAACCGCCACAAGTATTACAGCTACTCTTTTCTCTCCTTTTTTGAATACTCATTGTTTCTTTTTTTATTATTATTATTAAGAAAAGCTGGAACGAAAACAGAGTAGTATCAGCAGATGTTGCTCTATTTCCTGCCACTGATCAACTTACTCATTCTTTCTGCTTTCTTTTATCTCAACAACTCTGTGCTCAGATAGAAACAAAGTAAACCAAACACATACTTTAAATGGAATTTGCTTCGAGAACTGTGGTTGGTAGTGAAGCTGATCTAATCTGGGCAAAAAATTCGTTTTCTATCATCACAAGTAATAATAACACACAAGGTCACACTTTAGCCCATGAAAGGGAAAACGTCGACAACAACACAGCACATTAAATATTGACTTCACCTTGCATTCTCCTTGCACACCAATGCGTCTACGTACAAATGTACACGTTTAGTTGAAGCAGCAATAGTTAACTATAAATACGCACCTACATGAGCATTATCAAGTTGCGAAAGCTATTGAGCCACTATACGTGTGAATGTATGTTTTGTCTGTCCCTCCGTCCTTCACTAGTGCAATACTGGTGACTAGAGGGAGGTCTGGCGAAAGTTTGAAAGACCTTATTCAATTGAAGCGTTGAAGCGTTGAATGGTGAGCGTTGAAAACTGCTACGGCTTATTTTTAAAGCGTAGCATGCACATATGATGCATGTTCTACGGTTTATTTTTGACGCATAGCAAGAATCTGTAGTCAAATTGTAAAAGTTCTTAACCGTTAAAAGTTAAAAAATGCCTTTTTGTCATAATCTCTGAACAGAATTTATTCATTCCATGTTTTCAACAAACTGTACTTTAAAACAGTTTGAACTATTTTTTGGAACTGTAACTATATTTTAACTGCTTTGCTTTCGCTACTTTTTTATTTCGATTGATCGGTTTATTATTTGGAAGAACCAATAAAGATGTGCCATTAATGAAAGCTGCTGCTGGCATAGCCGTTTGCAGTAGCACTTGCATTATTAATTAAAAATTGTAACAGACATTTCATGTGAATATCGCGTATACAGTTTTTTAGGGATCTAGGCCTATAACCCAGGAGACCTTTAGTCGGGGGCACTTAACCCAGGAGAATCTTACCCCAGAAAGCGAGAAATTTTAATCATTAAGTGGAAATAAATCCGCAAACAAAGGCATTTTACTTTAGTTTTAAAGAAAATGGGAAATTTGCAGGCTGTAACTTTAGACAGTTTGAGTGTTTATATAAAAATCTGGTGGGTACAGCGCAATTTTTTTTTGGGGGGGGGG
>JAHZMT010004588.1:0-11615 GCA_027743785.1 Sinhomidia bicolor | reverse complement strand
CAACCCTTAACAGTTGGAAAATATCCATGTGAAAGATGCCCTGGGGTTTACATTCTCATTTCCTTATGCGTCCTTTCTCACCATATATTTTATTTTTAAATTTACAGGCTACACATTTATGTTAAGCAATTTATCTTCTCTCCTTTTGTACTCATTCAGGTACCAGCAGCATATACAGCGTGGCGTATGTTGCAACTTTGCATAAAAATTCATCTACTTTCACGTGGGCAGTAGTAGTAATAACTCTACCAGCGTAAAAGGAAAGGCAGTGGCTCTGTGCCTACAATATTCTTTATACTATAATAATAATGTATGTTCCATGCAACTCTGATTTATTTCTTACTTGAAGTGACACTACTGCATCACAATGTTGAAGCATATTTATACACTTACATAACTCCTATCACTTGTTATATTACAAAAGCAAGTTGAACTTATAGTTTGCACAGCTACACAAAAAAGTCAGTTTAAAAATGTTGTGCACCTTTACTCAGCATATGCTGAGAAATTCTTGTCGTAAAAAATAGACGTGTTCTACTACTACTGCTTTGTACTTCCCTTTTTCTTCTCTTTTCATCCAGTAACAAAAGGATGTTGTAGTACCTATTGCTTTGAAGATAAAAAACATGCTATTTTTTCCATGCATGTGTCTTATTCTTGTCTTTTTGGATACTTGTACTGCATTTTTGCACTTGTTCTTTTTTCTTTCTTCTTGTAGAAGTCACCAGACGTTTGTTGTTTGGAGAGAGAGAGAGAGAGATAGATTGATGACAGTGTCCCTAAAGGGCTTATGCAGTGGAGTATGTAAAGAAGAGTGGACGCGGTAAAGCGGAGAAGTACGTGAACATACAATCAGTAAATGCATATCTATTTTTGGTATGGGTAAATGCAAAAAAATGTATATATGATGATAGGTATACTAGGTGGTGGGTATAAATATTGTAGAAAAGAGCTAAAGAAAGATTGTGCAGTTGGGACCACAGAGAAAGGAAACATTGGAAGAAATGACGACGATGATGATCATCATCACCATCTTCTTCATTCTGCTGATCCCTTTTGCTTGCTCAAACACTCTTGCAATTTGTTTACCCAACGAATTCTAGTAATGCAAGTGTGATGATGATGATGATCAAAACAATTTTCTTCTTTTACCTTGTGGTTGTGACACAGCAAATAATACAAATACCTACGCACAATGTATATCTTTCAAAATAGTAAAATAAATAAATGTGACATTGTGAGTTGTGGCTCATTATAAACTCATGATGCTCAGGCAGTTTTTTTAGCTCAATTGCAATTGTACATGGTATACAACATATACAACAACTAAACTGTCTACTATGTTTTATAAATTGCAAAATTTTAAGTTAAAGCATTAGCGCTTCGTCTCACTTTCTTCTTTTCTCGGCAACAAACAACGCAGCAAGAAAGCGTTTCACTTGAGTAACTACTTTCTCAACGATAATTTCGCTGGAGATGATGATGATTACTGAAATAAACCGAGGTAATCATCAGCTCTCTATCTCTCTAAAATAAGTTTATTTACAAAGATACCAAGCATACTTATATGTATACGGCAAGACGGTACATTTTATTGCGTCCTCATCACCTTTACAGCCTACTATCATTTTCCAGGAATTTAGCTTGAAAAACCTGGTTGCTTGTTGTTATCGTTGTTGCCACACTTAAGTATCAAACACGAACACAGTTGAGCTGCTGCGCCCATTGTTTCGTGATATTTATCTAGTGTAAAATTACTGTTTGCTTTATGCACAGAAAGGAAACTGTCCTGACGGGGCGGGTGTTTGCTGTGGTGTATATGTTTGTATACCTACTACCTATGTGGCACAACAACAATAATATTAGATAAAACATGAAAGCTGAAAGAAACACGTCGTAAATGAACCTGGCTGGCGTATATTACAACAGCAGCAGCATCAAGTGCGTGACTAACACCTTACTTTATTTTCTAAATTTAGAGCTGTCTACTAGGTATACAATAATATTATGCAATGTGAATGCTCTACTACGTGCGCATTATTCCCATTGCAAATAATCTGTTGTTCCTGCTGCTGTTGATATTGTAAATTTTCATTTGAGCTAGATGGAAATGAGCCAATTCTAAGCTGTGTGTAATGGCAAACATTATTCACGTTTTTACTTGTTTCATCTCTGCACATTTTTAGGAGAGGGAAAAAAGGAAGGTATAATTTTGTAATTTATTTATACCACTTGGGTAAGTAAATACCTTCAAGTTTTGCAAAAGTATAAGTTTGGTAACAACCACCACAAGCAAGAGAAAACCTTGTTTGTAGTAAATAACATATTTACTCTAATACAGTTCAAGGTTCTTTCTCGCGCCGTAAGTAAACTAACCCTGAAAAATTATAAAGGCGTGTGATGAAAACCTCGTGTACACCTTATTATAAATTGCTAGTCTATAGCTATGTCTACCTTTTTTCTACTATTTAAGATAGAGATTTGTAGCGGCACAACAAAGGAATCACGAAAGCAAAAAATTTTGGCCATCGGTCAAACTCGTCGTTTTCTCCTGTCTTAATAAATAAATAAATATATAAAAGTAGGGAAAGAAAAAGTGTTAGAAATTGTTTTACACGCATGCCGCTTTTACACTTTTAGGTGAAGTGAAAGTCATTCTCACTTAAAGTTCCGGTGTATTGCTAAAGTCGGCCGGTTGTGTCTCATGGTCAGCTCAACTGGATACATGTTTTCATGATACATACAAGCCTTGTTTTCTTCTCCCAACTTTGTTTAATGCTATCTTCTACTTTACTATTTCGGGTGTAAGACGTACAGTCGTTCCACCTATAAACTAACAGTAGAATGTCAGCATGTAAGCAAAATTATTATTTTTTATACAAAAAGGTTATTACAGATATAAAAAAAAACTGAACAATGATTTTCAATGAGCGGCCGCATTCACGTGTACAAAATGTTAGCCATTCATAATAATACACACATTTATACTCCACGCATTGTTGCTTCATTGTGCGCAGCATGATGTGTAATGGTCTCTAGATTATTTGTAGTGATTGTGCACAAGAAATACTACACGAGTAGTACCACTAAACTGAACAGCTTTTATTATCCACTGAATCGTTCCACACTTGAGAAAGTTATTGCGCCAAGAAAAAATTCTATTTCTTCATCTCTTTTTTTCTTCTTTTCTCTGGCTCATTTGTAGTTTATATAGGGGGAAAATAGGAAAACGCTAGTAAACCGCACAGTTTGTACTGTGCCCTACTACTACTACTACAAGATGACCGGAAAGAGTTGGTCATTAAAGCATGACATATATGCTACACACACACACACAACACGTAAATGCCTTTATAAACGTGCTCTCTTCTTGTCTATTGCTTTCTATAATATTTATATAGGCTGCTGAGTTTTTTTTTGCCTTGTCTCCGCACGTATCTCAAAACCTATTTCTGTTTTTTATGAAAAGAAAAAAAGCAATAAAATATCCATAATAATAACCGAGTGATATTACTAGAAACGGAAGAGGCAGGAGAGAAGAAGAAGAACAGAAAGATAAAATGAAAAGAAAAGCTTATTGGTGATGGTGCCGTTGCTACTACTGCTGCTGCAAAACACTTTCACTATCTTTCTCCATCTTGTTTACGGACGATGAGTAGCTTGCACTACTACTCCGATCACATACATTCTCTTGCAATTCAAGAGAACATCTGTACTAAAAACCATGTTTTTCATCCATTCAATGTAGAAAACTTTTTTCTCCCTCTCTGTCTTTCTAGTTTCATAATACACAACCATATTTTATCATCATTTTTTTCTACGTATGTACGTTTGTGAAAAGCATACATACATATTATATTGCGCGTAGGTAGTGAACGTTTTGTAAAAAAAACGTAAAGGTACATTTCACATGGTACATTTCCTTTCTGCAGAAAAAGGAAGAAGAAGGAAAAAAAAGAAAAAACGCGTTGACATGCAGTGTAATATCCAATAAATATTTCACATGAATTCACAACTCCTATATTTTTTTCCTTATAGTTGCCATCATTTTCATTGCAGTTACCATTTTTTGAATCGTATATTTTTTTCTGTCAGATACTTTTTTCACATAAATCCTTGTTCAATTATAATAAAAAAGAAGAGAATGACCCTTTTCTATGTGCAGTTTCCTTTCCAAGAAGGAAAACAAACGAGGGAGCCAATATAAGATATTGCTCAGGAAAAAATGTATTTACTATGTAGTTGTTAGTGTGGGTATGCATAATGGGACGCAGAACTACTTACATAGGTAGATATATAGTTTATTATCAGTTTAGTGTTGAGTCGATTATGAGCATTTTTACAAGTAATATTTCAAATAAAATGGATATCAGTATAAAGAAATTTTCCGATGGTACAATGCAGAAAATTATATAAAGTTATTTATAGTTTTATATTCTCAGCTATAAATATAACTGGTTTTGATGTGATTTTGACATGTAATAAAAATTTGCATTGGTTGTCGTTTCCACCTGTGCATTACCGAGGTTTAAAATACCAGAAATGAGTGGAGCAGAGAACCAATGTATGAATTACCGTGAACGTGTAGAGTACAAAATGAACTGTTAAAAGACAAAAAGGATTAAATGACAATCATTCTATTCATTCAATCTAAAACGTGTCAAAAACTCTCTTTTCACACAGTATTGAATGAAGTTCTACAAACTAATGTAGTTTTTTTTATTTCAAAGCCCAAATGATGTCAACACTTTTTTCATTATTTATTAATAAAGAGGTCAAACAATAATTCCTTCTCTCTATATATATTTTTTTTGCCATTTCACCCTCCTCTTCCTTGCTTTTCACATGGAAATGCTTTCAAATGGAGCGTAAAAAGTGGATCGGGGAAAATAGAGAAAGAGATCAAATGAAGGACAAACGTGCCAGTTATTATCAGCAGCACACCACCACCAAAAGCAAAGTCATTTTCTATTGGGAAAAGTGAAAGCAGCTTTCACCATAGCCTTTATCCTATTTCCCCTGTGACCAACATTGAACAACTACTACTACTGCTATTACTAGTAACACCGTCTGTTTTCGGGTGTAATACTCTGGAAAAAAGTCAAACCTACCCACCTAGATAATATACTAGTAGAATATAAGTAGTAAGTAGGCAGTTTGCTCTCTATAAAAAATATACATAACGTTTGGTTCTTCTGGGTGCTTTTTCCTTTTTTTCAAGTTTATATATTCTAAAGAGTAAATATGCAAGCTAAGTTGAATGTATATATACCTATGTATACCTATTCACTACTCTATGAAAGCAACGAGGCATGCTTAAAAGCTTTATAATACGCAATAAAGGAACTCGTTCCTCTGTTATTCCTTTTGGTTTTGGTTGAGAGTTTTTTTAACTTCACAAGGGAGAAGTAGAGAGAGAGAGAGAGAAGAGAAAATTATGGAAGGTTATAATTTCTGGAGAATAAAGAGGTGGCTGGCCGTGTCACCTCTTCACTCCCATTTTCTTTCTTTCTTGAATTTCCCCTCTTACAGAGAAGTATGAGTAAAAACAAGCATACTTGAAAGCAAAAAAGTTCATTCTTCCTTCTAGTATTACCTATACGTGCTCCTTGCTCACTAGCAAAAGTCCTTATCGTCTCGGTATGTGCTGAACGTATAAAATTATTTTAAAGATCTCTTTTTAATACCATCTTCATAAAAAAGTCTTTAAATTACAGTCAAGTTTATGACACACTTTTAAAGCATTTTTTCTTCCTCCAGTCGAATCTTTCTTTTTTTTACTTTTTTCTATTTCATTAGTTTTTCTCTCTGCTCGGTGCTTACACACTCTCTTTCACACACGCAAAGTTGGTCTCCACTTGAATGGCTTTCAAATGCGAACAATGCACACGGCATTTGACATCATAACTACTACTACCAACACAGTGACTATTAATTTGCCCTTTATGTACGAAAAGATTGAAAGTATATATGTATGAGTTATGCTATTATCGTCATTATTAGAACTGGTGATGGTGTAAATTGAGAAGAAGAATGAACAAGTTTTTGATGTATTTACATGCATATCGTTCGTATAGAATATTTCTACTCAAGTTTGTGAAATGAGATCGTTGATCTTGTATTTTTTGCCTCGTTAAAAAGCACTCGATAATAATAGAAAAGTTGGTATATTCATTCACGGGTCTGCTTTTGGTGTGAATTAAAAGCGTCATATGCATACATGGAAAAAAGGTACATTTGGTAAGTACAGCAATGCAAGTAAGCTAACAAAGAGAGAGAGAAAAGGAAATGATGATGAGATCGAGAGTGAGCTAAAGTGTGTTTGTGAACGAAAGAGGGGACAATTCCTTGGGAAAGAAAACACTTGGCCAAGTGGCAGCAAAAGCAGCAGCAGCAGCCTTCTGTCTGCTTATTCTTCTTCTCTTTTTTTGTAGAATATATCCCCTCATTTTGCCAGCTTTCACAGTTGGATTGGAATTAACTTAAAGTTCCGCTCTGAAATAATGGCGTTGTTTTGATAGGCACATAAAATAAACTTTACATGACATTTCTTCTCAAAATGCTATAATAATATGGATAGGTAGATGTTAAGTACGGACAAATCAGCCTGGGCTAATCAGCTTATCAAACTTCATACATCTTAAATGAATTCCATTTTCTTTTTGCTATATGCCATCACACCATAGTAGTATTAGTAGTAGTGTTAGTAGCAGCATTAAAAGCAAGCGCCACACCTTTTGTTTGTAATTATTTTCCTATATTCCTGGTTTCAAATGGCATGAAAATTTGTTCCTTATTAGAGCTGAAACTTGAGAGGGCGAGACACACAAGCAGTAAATGTTAATGTTAAGTTTTGTGTACCTATATGTACATACGCAATGGTAGCAGCTAAATTGCTAACTAACTACAAGACTAATTTCGTATTAAGGAAGAAAACGGAGAAAGTTTCATTTTTGATGCTATAACCCACTTTTGACTTTGTCACACACACATACACTTACAAGCCTGTGCTGTGCTTACTGTCCTTGTCATGGTGCGAACTGAAACAAGTTAAGATGGAATGGAGAAGATACATATATTAATTTCACATAACAAGATTAGTTTTTGTGCGTGAGTTGATAATTTTGAAAGGCAGCCTTGACGCAAGAAACACTTGAGAACCAAGACTTACTCGTGAGCACTACTGTTTATCAATAAAGCTTTGGTGATAGCGAAGAAAACAATGTTGTCATTCAGCTTTATGGAGAAGTGCTTGCCTGTCTTAATTACTGACAAGCAATCTCAAGATGCATTTACGTTTCTGTACAATGAAACTGAAGGGCTCTGATTGTCCGTTTAAAAACCATCGTTGTCTTAAAATACTTTGTACAATCAACAGTGATCGTCTTCAATAAACAGTGACAATATATACATATTTACGTATATGTGTATGGTACGTATATATATTCCTATTCATACTCTCTTTTGCTGCTTGTCATGCATTTTCTTACTACTACATGTTCTCAGCAGACAGGTTGAGCTGATAAATGCTAAGAAAAAGAAAACGAACACTGCGTAGTACGTAGTTTCAATATCATTTTGAGCTGCTCTGTCCTCCAAGTAGTGCATATAAAATTCCAGGAACGAAAGAAAAAAAATAAAGTAAAACGTTGCATGGAGTTTAGGGCAGATGTTCATAAATTTTTGAACAAAGGCACATGATCCCACAACGTGGTGAAAGTTGGTTGGCAGCGGTTTTTCCACTCTGTTAATTTTTGATAGGATGCAATAAAACGGGATGCCTTAAAACTCTAAAAATCAAAGTTGACCAGACCAGGCGCAAGCTGACGTCAACGAAAAAAATATACTTGGATATGCGTTCTCCTCTCTCTATATGTTTTTCTAAGCTTACACGGAATTTTGCCTTTTTGGTTTTCTTTATCCCATCACATCCATTTTAATCCTTACTTTATGGTTTATAAAATGTAAGAAAGTACGTACATGCACACGGTAAGCATTCGGTTTGCTAAGAAATTAGGACATGATATAACATATCCGAAAAAAACTGAAAAGTATTACAAAACTCATGGATGGTGTCGCCACAATTTGCAAGTTTCATATATATACACAAGTATCCTACATATATCCGCCAAGAAGCAGCGCAATTTTCTTCAGCCTGGAGAAACTTAACTGGTTATTGTGGTGTGGCCTGGCTACACATTCTCTATAATTTACTTTAAATGATTTGTCTGAATTTCTCGGCCGTATATATGCAACTTAACTTGTTTTGTATTTTTCCTAGTACTACTCCAGCTTTTTCGTGCTTCAAGCACAATAAAATGAACGGTGTTTGCTACTACATGTTTCCTCCTCCCTTCTTTAATTCTACCCTGCCAAGTAGATAAGTTTGCCAATGAATCAACAATTTACTGCTGTAACCTTGTTGGCTAACTAGCAAAAAAATAGAAAACTTTTACAGAGTAAAACCATTGCTTTAAGATCCGTTACCATCATTTATACATTTTTTAAAATACTTACAAGCTATACATGATCATAACACACCTAAAATACAAACAAAAAAACCAAATAAAATATCTTTTTTTTATAATTCTCTATTTTCTCTACCATCAGAGATAAAGAAAACAGATGCATATTATTACTCCACCACCACCACCACCATCAACAATTAACTACATCCTTGTAAATAGAGCGACACGGCCAAAATGATTAAATTTTTTTTCGTTTTCCTCTCCTCTTCTACACAATGCAGTGTTGTCAAGTGTCGAACTCTACATTTTGTAAATATATTGGCACCATCTAATATGTTCTACTACGTGTCCCTCCGATAAAAAACATTTTCGTCTTGTTTACAAACAAACTACACAGCAACACTCCATGCATGCACAAAAATCTATCTAATTATACGTTGTTGGTTTTGTAGGCTGGTTTAGGTTGCTTGGTTGGCAATGTTGGCATTTTACACAGTTTACTACTACTACATACATGGCCATGGCTAGCTGTTGCAACTCAGCATGCAATATAAAATACACATACGATGAAGGACTTTTTTTATCCATCGTTACATACTTGTTCGTATAATTCCTCCATCTTCCCTCCACTCCACTACCACTTTCTCTCTATCCGGCACACATACGTATATAAGTATTTTCAACGTTTTTGTTTCAACCAGCCAGTTTTTGTTTTGTATGTATTGGTTGATGATATATTTTTGTTTGTGTTTGCTTTGTACTTACTACTTGGGTCGTCGACGACAGTCGACGTGTATACATAACAACTCTTGAAATGTGTTGAATAATATACATACATTAAAAGCAAGTCCAAAGAAGAGGAAAAAACTCGTTTTGCAACAACAAGCACAATATACAAGCAGCATTCACTCACTTCTTTTTCCTGTGCAGTCATCATTGTGAAAAAGCACAAGTGGGAGATGGAGAGAGAAAGAGAGAGAGAGGAGAGGGAAACTACTCTTTTCTGGTGCTACTCTAAACATACTATAAATGTTTCGGTAAATATATAGAGCAAGTAAAGAATACACAATATCATGTTTTAGTGATGTTTGCTTTGTTACTTCTTCTCTACTTACTGATTATCATGCCTTACTGATGATGATGCTACTAGAACGAGACATGCATGCTCTATTATACAGGCATGTACATTCCTTCACTTTTTTTGTGTCCAGAGAATATAGAAGGAGGGAAAAAAGAAGAGGAAGAAAAAAAAACACTCGCTACTTTTATTTTGCTTTGGTAAGCATAATAGAAAAACGATACGGCAGGTTTTTTTCTCCCGTTCGTTCGTGTATTTTATTGCAGGTTTATGGACTGAAGCTAAGTACTTTTACAGTTCTTTTCTAGTTAGCTCTCATGTTCCTTGTCCTCTTCTCTCTCTCTCTCTCTCTCTCTCTCTTCTCATCTCGTGTACACAACTTCTCATCCCTTGCCCTTGCTAGAATATTAGAAAAAAAAAGAAAATGCAAACTAATCTTTGTAAACGTACGTTTTAATATGAACCTGGCCTTTTTTCTTTTCCTTTTTTCTGATGCTTTCTCAATATTGTACGTGTTGTACAAGTTTAAAAAATGAGGTTTAAAAGGAGAATGAGGAGGAGGAAGAAAACTTGCTGCTAGGTATATTATATGAAAAAGATGGATAAAATGAATGAATTCCAAGGGAATTCGATAAGGAAATGTTGGAGAAAATGAGATGAGTCCGCTTGCTACCGCTGCGTTGCTGCTGCTGCTACTACTACTATCACCGCCACACGCATAGATCCACACAAGCGGTATAATAATAATAATAATAACGTAACATTAAGGAAGCATAGCCAAAAAACTCAGAGTATCGTCCTACGCATCTTTTTGTTCAATAATGTTAATGTTGTACGTTTACGCCTGTTCCTTCTCCGAAAAGAAAGTATAACAAAAGATACAAAAGAAACTTGAAAATAGGTGCATTCCATGTATACGTAGGTTTATAATAGGGGTATATACATAATTATAGGCAGACAGTGTATATACGGCAGAGTTTTTAAACTGGTCTTCCGTTCGTTCGAATAGCGGTAGTGGGTGGTGTAGTGATGGTCGCATCTTGGTTTCAGTTAACTGTCTCGAAAATTCTATATAGCTACTTATGGGAAGAGCGCAGCAGCGCAAATACTTGTGGAGTCAGTGTTTGTTTGAAAAGAGCTACGCCTGTAGTAGGAGTAGTGGTGGTAGTAGTAATAATAATAAATATAATCTTTTCGGTTTTCCATCAATAGATAAGCGTGTTGTTGTCGTCGTCGTCGTGTGAGTGAGTGCGTAAGAAGAATACTTCGTTAATCCAAGTAGGAAACCGCCAATATCCTATTTAAAGAGAAAATCCCGTTTCCAAAAAGCCATGTTCGCTTTTTGCTTACACACACACTTACACACAAAGTCTGTGGGTTTGGTCGATTCTCGCATGTATATATTTTTTGCTTGGCAAAGATGCGTGCCTTGTGTTTGGGTTGCTTTTACACAGCCAAGCAAGCACATAGGTATTACGTTACATCATCATGCAGATATTGAACCCTGCGCTCATCTTGTCTTGAGTGGAATACTATTTTTTTGTTTGAGCTTCTTTGTTTTCTCATCTTGGAGTAACAATCCTGTCATGAGAGTACCAAAAATATCCCATAAAAAGGACAAAACGTGAAAGGAGCATCATGATAATATTATGTATCCTCAAAACACAACAAATAACGGCACATGTTACGAAAAGAAACGCACCACTACTACCACCACATTTTATTTATACATTTACCAAAAAGGGAGAGGGCAACACTGTGGAAAAACGATATATTAAATAAATGCGTTTTCTGCTTGCCCTTTACATTGCGTAGTAATGTGTCCTTTTCCCAAGAATTGGACCGTTGATACGATGTCAACTCTTGTAGAATTTTATATACCAAACCAAAATAAAATACTAGTACGCACATGCACAGCAAGTAATCCTACTATTGAAGACGAGAGCAAATATATATATAAGGTCTGATCAATCCTATTAAATCCAGTATAAATTTTATGTATTTTTGTCTTTTACTAAAACAGAATGTGAGCAACAAAATGTGGCAATATGTCATTTAAAGCACACATT
>JAHZMT010004587.1:0-14394 GCA_027743785.1 Sinhomidia bicolor | reverse complement strand
CATGTTGCACCTTCTGTTGCGGGTAGGGATGGTGGTGGTTAAAAATAAGTACCCAAGTACACTTGGCCTTGTTTCTTACTGCTTGCAAAGTAAAAAAATGTCCAGATGTTCAGAAATGATCTTACGTTACGAATCCTTTTTCCTACGTAACTACTTATCTTACTTATTGTCCTACACTTTCCTATCTGCCACATGCCAGTTTTCAAGATGGAGTGTGTGGATTTCTTTTAAGGAACAAGAACAGGAAACACGAAAAGTGTCACTGTGCCACAAGTCGAGTTTCCCTTTTTCTTTAGCGGCACGTGTGCCTCAGGTATAATCTTGTTGAATATGATGATCCCTTTAAGGTTGATGAGGGAGATGTTGATGCAAGCCAGATCCGAAATGAGACTTTTTTGTTTGATTCTGAATAAGGTTAAGAAAGCTGAAGAAAAAGAGCAGATGTGCATCAAACAAAAAGTGTTGTTCAAAACAATTACCTACGCTCGCCAGCCGCATGTGCCACTGGAGCCTGGTAAGTTGGCTCTCGTAAACTCTGATTACTGTTGCAATGTTATGCTCAACAACTTGCATTTTACACGCTGTTCCTGTGATTTACTACAAAGAGCCGGATTTATATAAGCAGAAAAGTAAAACATTCACAAATAATATCTAAATAGGCAATGTACAATAACTTTTGGAGTGGGGCTGATTAATATGGGTACGTATGTATATATGTAGGTTTATTCGTTTACTTATCAACACCATACGCAATAATATCTATTTAAATTTAAAAACATACTCAACGACTGTAGCAGTAAGCAATTATATTCACAATGAATCCAATGAGATCAGTAACTGATTATGTCAAATGTTCAATATATTTGACATGTTCTGCGTTGAACTTGGGTATATACGGTAATAATTATGCGATGCAGTATTTTATATTTTTAATGCAGGTCATTTCCACATGTTGTTTGTACCTGGAAGCCAAGTGCATTTAAAATCTGTTGATAACGAACATCTGCACAAAAAATATTTTTGCAGGTAGTTTGCCTCACCTGCATATTTATTATGAAGAGCAAGAAACAACAGCGATTCGTTTTTCTAAGCATCCACATTTGCCACATGTTGTCTTTGTTTTCCTTTTCAGTTCAAGGTAACTCACATTATTGCGATAGACAATGCATGTTGATTATTATTAAATACTACTGGAATATAAAAAATATACATTCCTACTTTTCAAAGTAAATGAAAAGCCAAGTAGTCAACAGAAAGTCATGTTGAGATATACAGTGTAAAAAAACAAGAAGTGGAATCATTCCAGTTATCATTGACATATGGTGCATTCACAACATATGCACGCCTGCATTATTCGTTATGCATTTTTACTGGATGCCTTGACTTGTTGCATAATTACTACGGTGGAGTATTTAAAATGTCAAGGCTAAATTCTGTCGGAGCAGAGCTAATCTAGATGGTACGATACCCAAGGTACCCAAGTTCGAAGTAAAGTAAAGTTGTTACTGCCTCATTAAAACTTTGCACATTTCCATGAAAATAGAAATCGTCATCGAGAAAGTTTACCTTGCTACTACGTAAAAGTAAATAAAAACTTTTTCCTACTTTCATCTCAAGTCATCATTATTTGTATAACATAAAATAGTAATGATCAAATCAAGGCACCACTACTTAACGTACCTACTTCTCTATACACGAACGTGAACTTAATGAAGCAGCACCTTGTAACCAATATACGCGTAACTGCATTGCTATTACCAGCTTTGTATCTTACGAACAGAACATGTATTTTGCTGATTGGTACAAATGACAGAACGACATATACATTTAAACAGCAAAGCAAGTTTCTGTAATTTCATCGGCTCCCTTTTGTAATCATTCCATGTGACATTTGAGATATATACCTAGGTCTAGGTACAACCAATTAAAAACAAAGTGTCAATCAAGAGCATAAGGTACATGAGGTTCCACAAATCAAAAGTGAACGCCATACCAACCTGCTCTAGTTACGGATAGGAAGATTCAGCATAGCAAAGATTAAACTGTTGACTGTACGCTTTTGAAGTACGCCACACATCTTTAAAAGATTTTTCAGTTTATGTATATAGTTTTTAAATGTAGCAACAATCATGACCACAAACCAAGTAGCTGGTATGTATGGTGTTGTTGTAGGTGATGATGTGTTAGTATTAACCATCTGCTGCTAAATAAGGTACAATGAAAAAAGATGGCAAGATGTTGTAAGTACCTATGCTTGAATTCAAAAAGGTCATCTCTCTGGTAAGAAACAAGGCCATGCGCTGAGCACGCGATGAGTCCTACAATATTGAGCACAATGTGATATTGAAGCGAAAAGATTGACTTGTGTACGCGTATTTACATTGTATCTATATAGAAATACGCTGGAAATATTTTTTAAAGTGCTCATACCATTTGCTCAATCTTTTTAAAACTGTACGCCTCTTCAGGTTGGTAGAAACAGAGTAAGAAGGAAACGTAAAGAGTAATGTGCTGTTCATAATTAATGATAATAACTAACTGTGATAGTGATAACGATAATAGTGACCGAGTACAAGCTAACTGAATACAAGCTGTTGTGTGATGATGATGATAAATAATAAGTTTTGTGTAGAACACAACCCAGTAGTATTTGAAAATGCATTTGAAAGGTTATATATTAGGTATATATATATAAACATTAAATTTTCTATAATAGGGAGGCACATCAAGTCGGCTTTTCTTTTATCGGATTACACATCGCAACAATATGGTGCTGCCTTCATCCAAACCAGAAGGCCTCCATCCCTTCAAAGATCATCATCATCCTACGCAGCGCTCATGTCCATCCAAAAGTTTGACACGATGAAACCATCCAGTAGAATATAATCCTCCTACCTCTGCACTCTTTGCTAAGTTGTCTAAGCAGCAACAGGAAGATGTGTATGTGTAAGATTGTTGAGTAAAACACATCATCCGAGATATCCAGCACAGCCAAGTGGTCCATGGATGCAATGCACCAAAAGCAGGCTTGTTTGGCTCCGAGCACCTGGCTCTTTTTTTCGTCTCATTCTTCTTAGAAAAAACATCTGCTCCTTTTTAGTATGATCAAGAAAAACCATGAATCTCCCTTTTTTCTCTGATTGTCACGAGTTACCAGCTTGCATTACCTCTTCTGTCGACATTACTTATAAAATAAAAAAAGAAGTTATTACAGTCGCCTGTATTTTGTGCATTATTTAGAGTAAATAAGAGAAAAGAAGAGGATGATGATAAATATGTGGTGCCTCAGTCCAATCATAATTTTCTGTAAAGTGTAAACGGATGGATATCAAGAATCGGAAATATTTTCAAAATGCCCTGACCCGACATTAAAAAAAAATCCTTGGTTTTAAAAATAACAAAAAATCTCTGGTTTATAAAAATGGTCAAAAATCCATAGTTTCTAATAAAAGTCCCTGGATTTTTTAAATGACCAAAACATCCCTGGTTACATTGCTTTGTTGGTTGCCCAGAACTTATATCGAATACAAAATAAGCCTGACACGCGTCGTAAGTAAGAATTTCCACCTCCGACTAAAAGAACTTTGATCCTATTTGGTTTTCTTACAACGATGAAAATTCAAACAACATCACATCCAAATAAAAGGTGTATATGTATGGTATGATTATCGTTGTCACTCACGGCATGCTCTTTGGCATGAGGCCAATGAAGATATTATTTATTCGCTCCTTCCAGTCGCAGTGTCAGTCCATCCTTCTACTTGAAGCTGCAGTTGCAACCTGCACAATGCAAATGAAACAACATGTATTATTCTTTATTTCTTTGTTTGCTAAATTGCGTACCAAATGATATAGAAAAAAATTGATTTTTGATGATTCAATAATGAATTTTTACGCTATAGATGCATTGTACAAAAGGCCATGTTATCTGAAAATAAGAAAGCGCATCATCACGGAAAAGTACATATGCATTTGCATATTATTTGATTTTATCAGTTATCGCAACTACGTACAGCCCACGTACTGTATATTCAAGATAAGGCCGCATACATTGAGCGTTTGCTATGTTGATAGTCGATTGTATTGCTAATTAGCCTGGCTAAATTTGTGTGATATATTCAAAATAAATATATTAAAAAAGGAGAACAATGTAACAAGCTAAATTATTATGCATCGTTCGCCATGGACAACATTACCAACATGATGACAAAAATCGGAAAAACGACTTGCCTCCATGTATTTTATACCATGGATTTTATAACTGCGAACGAGAATTTGTATAAATGGTTTATTAATTTCGCTTTTCTTGCTTCCTGTACTTTGTGGTTTCAACGTAACAATACAATTAAAAGTAGTTTGAAAGAAGGAGTAAAACTATTGTGTACGGACTTCCTAAAAGAGGAATTTAAAATTTTAACTTGTTAATTAATGAGCTTTTCGAGCATTTTCAGTTGTGTTGATTGAGTACTCTCAGTTTTTAAACTGTCGATAAAAGGCGCTGAAAATTGAGTGCTTAATAATTAAATATGGCATTTGACAGTCGGACAACCACTTCATCATCAGCTTCAGTACCAGTGGTCTATACATCCAGTGATGAAGATTCGTCTTGTAGTAGTGGTGCTACTACTATTCTAACAAGAAATCCACACTTCAATGATACATCTGTTGTAAGTTAATGCAAAAAACATTATTGCGTTGAGACGGGGAATAATAATAATTGAAATCTAAAATGAATTCTATTTTATTTTTTTGTAACTGTAGGATATCTTTCCATCACCGTTGGCTGAATCTTCACGTATAAACCAACTAGTCGTGGGTATAAGTGACAGGGATGTTCGGCAATCACAGATAAAAAATAAACTTACGTTCAACCTATTTGATGTACGTATTAAGTTAGTAATTAGATATTTGAGTTTTGGTACTAAGCATTCCTCATAGAAAACGTAACAAAATGATTACGTTTAATGATTACTTTTCTGCATGAGCACAGGAGGATTTGGTCATGTGTCGCACGTGTCCTACACCAAACAGAGGCTATTTTTTGCGACAGCCACGCTCGTATCAGCAAAATCAGTTTCGGTTGGCTCCTGGTAACGAGGGTTATGACAGTCCCAGAAGTTCTGATGAGTCAAGTGAGGAATCTATGGAAAATGGTCATTACATCAATTCAGAGTCCGGGTACCGAACTAATACAACGAGGATTGCTGCTGCAAGTAACCAGACCCAGAACTACGATGTTGTCAACGCATTTGCAGAGTTACAATTGACTCCGGTAAGAATAAAAAGCCATTACGAAAGTAGATGTAACATTTTTGCAACTTTCAACTTTTAATTATCATTTAAAAACAATCTGACGATTTCTTAATTTTTTATGTTTTTATTAAATCAACAAAGAGGGAAGGACCCACTCCTCCTTCTGAACAGGATGATCGCTCCATATCGTGGTAGAGTAGTCATCGTCTGAACATTACTTATGTTGTATGTCAAGATAATTATAACGTTAATATTATGTCAATTAAAAATTTCAACAAAATATAATTGACTAAAAATTACCTTTTACCCTACGTATGTATGTACGTACCTATGGGTTCATTGTCTTATATTATTTCAATCTTAAAATTAATTAAAATAGTCCACAAGTACATAGTATCATGTCATTTGTATTTACGGTAATTGTTGAAATAAAATTCTTAAGAACAAAAACCATTGTTTTAAACATGCTTATAACCGTTCCATACCTAAAAAGTATAAGTATTATACGTAGTTATTAGTATTGTGCTCATTCAACAAGAGTCACTAAACAGACGGAGCAAATGCATAAGACCGCGAACTTTAAGCGCTCACTCTTTGCTCAGAAAATTGGGAGAAGAAGCGGAGAAAAACGCTTATTATTGCTACAAGGCCATGTGAGTAACGTGACTACCGTGAGCAAGTAATAACAAGCCTGATCGCAAGCCTGCTCTCTGTGCCGTATTGCGTAGGTCATCGCGTGTGTGTGTGTGTGCGCTAGAAGTTAGTAGTAGTTTATGAACTAACAAGTTGTACTTTTTGTGCAGTTTTTCCGTGTCATTCTTTAATTAAATTAAAAAATAGTAGAAATGGATAGTTAGCTACTTTTACAGCAGCTAATATAGACAAAGTCGATAATTAAATGCAACTATTACGACGACCAGGACGGGAGAACTTTAATCTGTGATTGAGATTCATTATGTCACTGACCGGTGGAGTGGTAAGTTGTCATTGTTGAGATTTACTGTAAATAATTGATGCAATTATGCACTATGTTATGTTTTTACATTATTGTTAATTTGTATAAATAATACTAATTAACAATTAATATTATTGGTGGAAACTGTGAAAATGAGATGTTACCAAGTTAAATAATATTTTTCGTGTTATTTAGGATGCTGGTGCTGCGCTGGATGCTGCTTCGTACCTTCAGAGACCTGCAGAAGAATATGTTAATGATGTAAGTATTTTATAACAGTTCAAAGTAGTGGTTGTCACATCTGATGTTCATGTTTGGTATATTATTATTGGTGAAGAAGAGTGGCAGTTATTAACGTTTATAATTGCTTTGGTTATGTATAGGCGAATGTGGAGGCGATGTGGGCAGTGAAAGTTGCTGAAGACGCGGAGGTTCATTATAATGTAAGATTGACATTAAATACAACACTCCAAAATATTTGTTGTTCATTTGCAACTTTTGACTGATAGAATGATTGCTTGTGGGAAGTATGTAACTAAAAATAAATCTGTTGCTTAATTTTAGTTGCTTTGCTCGGCCGATCCAAAATTGCTCAAATTATCAAAATACGACGATTGGATATACTCAAAATTTCGCTCGCGTTTTCCAGACTTAAAAATTGAAGATATTGTTGTAGATTCCTTGAAGTCCTTTTCAGCTAAAGAGGTAATTATTAGCTATGTATAATATCAAATTGTACTTTCTTGTTGGACGAATTGAGGGTTCCTCTTTTTCAAAATCCAAATGAGTGTTTAAGTGTTTAAATTTTTTATGAAGAAATGGAGAAGTTTCTGCGAAGAGATGAAAAGTTTGGAGGATTTTAGCTTTGGAACTTTGTTGAGACTGAATGCCAACGGAGAATATTCTGAAGAAAATACAATCCTGGTAACTCGCGTACAATATTTGGCCATCGAAATAGCTAGGAACAGAGAGGGTTATAACGACAACATCTACCAGCAGCAAACCAATAAGCAATCAACCTCAGGTCTATCGTGATCAGTTGTCTTTTTTTAGGTTAGGAATGAACTATTATAATTATAATACATAACATTCGTTGTGATGAGAACTAATATTGAAGGCCTCTTTCCACTATTACTTGTCGTTATCTATCGATATTAGAATGCCCGTTGTTTCTTACTGTTATCTACTATTCTTTACTTAAGATCCAGTTGTAAACAAATTACTGATTTAGTTATAAGCACGAGCACCGCAAATAGTATATATTACCAATTGTTCAATATTTTGCAGAATGAACTTTCTTGACTATAATTAAGTTGAAGCATATGTGTCATTATTACTGTGTCATATTGTGAACTAGCTTAGATTTTTTGTTAAATCGCAAGACACAGAGGTAAAAGAACTAAAACGGAGTTTTAAATAAACTATGATTTACAAAAACGATTCCATAAATATTTTAAAACATTAATTTTATTTTCATGGCATGAAATTATGTAAATATTAGAACTTTTCCATCACACCGTTTAGAAATTGCACCATTTGTTGGACGTAAACAGTCAAAGTACATAAAATTTGGAGTAAAAAATAATGCAAACAAATATTGTTTCCAAAATTAGGAATTAATTTCTTAAGGAATGGCTGTTACTAAAACAATTTGTTATAACAATTTAATTAAGTAGTATTTTAATGCAATGTAAACTGTTACAACTAAAGACCAGAGCAAAGATTAATTGACTTATTTAATATTATGTTGATTGTAATTTACTACTAGCTGCATTGTCGTTACGAGGTAGTTTGATTTTATACGAAGGTGGGCTCGTTCGTAATCCAGATATCTTTAGATGGGTCCCCATTGCTCATATCTCCTTCAAAAATTATGCTTGATGTGCTCATACTCTTATTTTGATTTCTGTAAAATTGAACACACTTTAATAATCTTTTTCAGAAACTACATAGTTTTTCTTGGTGTTTACATTCCATTACCTGCGTTGTTTCGGTGGTAATTTGGGTCCCACTGCGGGATTTCCGTTAGTGTCTCTGTAATCGTTTGTAGCATCAATACTAGCCTGCCTAATTTGTGATGATTGTCTGGAATGCGATATCGAGGTTGATGCTGACGACGGTCCATTACTGACCCTGCTTTCTGAAAGATTTGCTAGAGTGCAGAAAAGAGTAAATTATTTTAATGGGCATAATATGAACGCGAGCCAATATTTTTCAAGGTTATAAAGCATACTCTCTTCAGAAACAGGCGAATTCCGGCTTCTAAACTTGGTACTATATTTGTAATAATCTGACATTTCAAATGGTTTTGTAACTTCATTTCCTGCACCAGACCATGACTCACTACTTTCACTGCCTGTTGTAGTAATCATTATACAAAAGTGAGTGTTAGAAAGCAACAGGATGAAAAAGCAATATTTAGTTATGCTATTGGTTACGTACTTTTACTAGTAAACTCGGTTGATTCGTTTGCTGGACTCGAAATGGTCATACGAGCAATCCCACCATCAATCGTATCCATCCCTGACGCAACTGACCCTCTTGACGAGCCTAGTCAAAAATATAAATAAATGTCAATTAGTTTGCATAAATCGCTAATAATATCAATAATTGATAAAATAAAATAGAAAATTATTTTTGAGACTAGTTTCACTATTTTTACGAATACTTGCCTCGAGTTGACGACAACATTGAAGGAGAGGGAGATGGATTTTGCGTAGTTGTTGGCGTACTTGGAGCTTCATCGAGATTCGTTTCATACCATTTCTTACTAGATTTGCTGGAATGCCTATATGCCAACTCATTTCCAAGACTTCTGCATGGCAGTGGAACTAAATTCGGTGGTTTCGTTACAGGGAGTACAGGGGACTGTAAAGCTTCTTGCTTTTTCATGTTTTTATTCTCATCCAGACCTTCTACTTGGTAACTCCAAGTGTTCATATGTCTTGGTGGTAGAACGCTGACGGGTGGAGGAGGATACGGCAAATGTGGATGTCTAACATCTAGTGGGTAGGCAAGCTTTTTTGTAAGTTTACTCTCCATGAGTGCTGTGTAGTACTGATGTTGTGTCATTGGGAAAATGCTGCTCCTCGTGGAAGTAACTCTTGGAGCCGCTGGCAACCCAATTTCATATTGTTCATCCGGTTTTAACTCTACAGATTTTTTGATTACATCTAAACCTGCCATGGAACCAATTGTTTTCGTGTGTCGCCGTCGCTTATCCATTATTTGATTTTTCTTCTTTTTTGCTAAACTCCTATCTAAACTTCCATACCTAGAGAAAAAAGGTTGACAATTCAATTATCGGTATTTTTCTTACAAAATTCATTTATATTACGCTTATATAAGTATGTGAATTATCTGTACGATAGAATATTTATAAATTTATCACTAACCAGCTTCCATCAGATTTAGGGTAATCCTTTTCGCTTTTACTACTCTGAATTTGATGTTTGACTGATGGCTGAGAGGCATAGCTGCAGCTTGGACGAATACCTGGTCCATGTAAAAAAATACAAAATGTGCGTAACTACCCATTCTTTGTAATTTTAACGTTTTAAATGAAAACAACAAAATTTTAATAAAGCATATTTGCATCCGCAAATTTTTGCATACCTTGCGATCCACTTGCACCAACTTGAGAAACGTTCTTTCTTTCATGTTCGCTACAAGCTTCTGCACACAGCGTTATCAAGTAATCCTGTCTAGAAAACATTCGACCAACCGCTGCGTCCGTTACATTTGCTCCGATAATAGCTGCCTCCTGTTAAAAAGTTAAATTTACATTAATTAGAATTGCTACACATTTTAATACCAAAATTTCCATTGTTGGTCGTTCTGTTATTTACCTCACGCAGCAACTCTTTCAGTTGGTCAATTTTCACATAGGTTTCATTCAGGAGATACTCAAGTTTTCTCTTTGGTGGAGTAGCCGAGTGATATCTGATTGCCATTTTTGCGTCTTGTCGTGCCATTTTTACGGATGTTGAAAAATGTATTTTAAAAAAGTAATTAAAGATATGATTGGCACAGTGTCTTTCACGAAAATGATTGTAAAATCACAGCACACTTTTGAAAGCTGTACGTTCCCTTTGATTATGTAGATACTAAAATTACTTTTAACTACTCTACTGCGTTTTTCTTTTTACAATTGAAGTTTCATTAGGAAACATTAACCGTAATGATGAACACACAATTTCTTTTCACAAACTGCAATTACAACTAAATTTCAATTATTATTGGCAAGAAGAAGGTATAGGAATGCTGCGTATTTTGTAGTATAGTGGCGATTAAAAATACGGTGTCCTCTTTCTACGCATATTATTTCACACGTGGTTTTACTTAAACTGATCGTGCAAAATAGTAATTTTGTTACATTACACATTAAACATAATTAGATTAAAATCTCCGTTTCTTTCAGTACAATTAGAATTGCATTGTCGCTAAGCACAATATTTAACGCAATGAGAGATAAAATGACTAATATTTACTCTTAAAATTCTCTACCTTTACACAAGGCAAATTAAATAGTAAAACTCTTTGTTTTCTTTTTAAAAAATCTTAAATTAACATTTTTTTTCATTTTCTACTGTACTAGTCTAACATTTCGTTTAACTAACCTTATGGCAATACACTTTTTACGACAAGACAAAAGAAAGTTTAGAATTAAATTGGAATGAACCAAGAATTTAAAATATTCACTTACAAAGATTAATTTGTAACATTCCTGAGTAAAAAAATTCACTGTTTCGACTACATGTATTGCAGAATAATCGACATAGAAAAATATGGTAGTTATCTATAAGTTTTCATATTATGTCTTTAGCATGTTGTTTCTCTTAACTTTATATTTAATTATTTTACGCATTAATTATACCCTCATTTAAATACTTGTACATTATTATCTAGCTGCAAGTCAGCTGCACTCTTTCAAGGTTAACAATAATCATGTCATGGTATGTAAAAATATGTGTTGACTATTAAGGGGCGTTTTGTAAATTTATCTGCTATTACTGTAACATAATTGCTTTTCTTATACTGTATGCACAACTAATTAAATGAATCTCGTGCACGTTCAAGACGAGAAGATGCGATGCGTCTCATCTTTACAAAAAAGACTTTCATGAAAAACTATAACTAATCTATACTTTAAAATATCACTTATTAAAACCATTTATTATTACAGCTTGCATTGCTGGGCGATTATGTATTGAATCTTTTTCCAATTCAGTATCCAAGGAGTTGTCGAGTTCGTCGAGCTCACTGTAGTTGTCTTTTGGAGGGAATGTCTATCCAACATCTTCCACTTCCGCAAAATTTGACACAAACCTCCTTGTGGATAAAAATTTCAATTGTTGTTCTTTTAACAAAGTTATTAAATCTCCCTTGGCAAGACAGCAATTTTCTACTACTGTCAGTAATAGACTCATTTTCCTTTTTTGCAACTTTCCCTATCGCCTAGGTACATATATTGTTGTTTGTTACACACGACTTCACAACAATATAATATTGACTACCGTCCTTGTACATTGCATTGTCCGAAAAGTTGTGGGACGAAGGAAGAAGGTGAAGGTATGCGCATATGTGTGCATAATAAAATTATTCACATGATTGAATTTACTGATTCGTAAGCTGCAGTGCTAGTTTTTTATTATTGGATTGCTGTACAACTCGTACAAGTGCAGCAGTGTCGAGCTACATCTTTCGTTGTAGTAATTAGCAATAAAGCAGACAGCAATTTTCTATATAAGTAGGCAGCCCAACAAGTTTTTCTCCATGATGATGTTGATGATGGCCAGGCCAGATTCTTTCTTGTTCGACCCACCACCACCACCGTATACCGGGCTAACTTGATTGTATGTTTCTTTTTGGAATTAGTTGGGATTATAGCACCAGCAGTGGAGAAGCATTCCATTCTCCCGTCATCACGATAATTTTGTGAAGAAAACGATGCTCCGATTTTGCCATACACAATTTCAATCAGATTTTTTCTCAGCTCGTTTTCATTCTGACGATATAACGAGGATGATAAGAAATAATCTGCAATTTTGTATGCTTATGTTAGGAAAGATATATGTGTATTTTTTATATTTATACTCAGTGCATCATCATCATATCAGTGTAAAAAGCATGTATATAACATTTTATCTGAGGAGCATTTTTACAATGTAATCATGTATGATTGCGGTGTGATGGCAAATAAATGAATCATACTTTGTTGTGTATTCGTTTGAGTAGACAAATGCTTCGTGATGTACAACAGCAAACAATACAAAAACAGATTAAACTTTTGAAACCATGCATAGATGAAATGAAATGTGAATGCTGTTCTTCTTGATGATGGTCGTCGATTCGTTGGTCGTGAGGCTGAAACTCCCATAAAACATTTCATGTCATGCTCTCCTCGGTTCATCATCTAGTTAAACTGTATCGTTATTTCCATTAAAACATATCAAGGTGTAGACTGTAGAGAGATGTGCATTCTTTATTTATTTACAATTGGCTGCTAGTTGAAAGAATACAAAGACTTGTCTTCGCTGTGCTCAGTGCTCATCTTGGTAAAAACTGATTCTAAGGATGCTAGCTTTTTGAAAAAGAAACTTGTAAAGAAATAGCGGTTCATGTCATGAAAATCGCATTAAATTACATAAAACAATTATTAAGTGCAACGATGGCTTTCTACCTTTTTATATTCCCCATGATTTCTAAATGTCAAATAAATTTTTAATGTCAACACAATAAACTGTGCTGTGATCAAGGAAACGCGTTCAAATTTAAATCTCTAACTCACAATAATTTCTACCGTTAATATTACCATTAGCCATTAGGCAAACGCTGCATCCTTTTGTTTGGTAGAATGTCACATCCATTATTGCGTAGAAATACGATTGAAAAAATTTGCTGTGAAGGGATGAACAGACAAACAGTGCAGTCACCAATAAATGAGATTCTTGCCACCGCAGCATGAAATGTGAAGAATGAAAATACAGACTTTATTTTGTTTTGGTTATGCTTACACGATTGAGATAACTTATTTTGCTTCAGGGTGAGTCAATGGAATTTTTACCTTTTTCCATATCTGGTTTGCTCTTTGCTCATTATAACAACGGTGGCGAGGCGAGGGTTTTTTTAATATAGTGTGGGGTGAATAGTGTGGGTAGGTACAACCGACCCTTACCATTCGACACAAGATGCTACTTTAAAGCATAACCCATCAAATGTTGTCACTATATGCTAGGCACTAGAAACCAATACTTGCTTGCTCTCTCTCACACCACCACAACCCCTAATACAACAATGTTTAAATGAACCATATAAACAGAAAAGGCAATGATACTATTTTCTTTCAGAAATACCTACGCATTTGTCAATCTCGTTCTTGAAACTTTACAAAACCTGACCATGCAACGGATTGGTGATGATACCGAAATACCCATGCCATTGAATTTGTATTGACTTGTCGTGCAACCTGCAATTGTTTTTGTAAACCTCAAGTCCTAAACTGTACGTGGGCGGGAGGGAAGGGATCCAAAAAGCACACGTTTACCTAAGTACAAATGGCTATTATGGTAACATTCATAGATCTAGAAATAATGAAAATAAGATGTTGTCATGCATGGGATTTATGATGAGATTAGAGCTCCTTTACAACAGTTTGTTCATCTTTTCTCATGCAAAACAACAGCGAAAAAGTTTGCGTGTGACTTTAAGCAGCTTACAATAATATGCATAAAGTGCATCCCAGTTAAGCAATTATAAAAAGTAACAATTTGTATGCAACTATTCATCTGTCAAACTACAAGCATGAAGCGTTTCGTTGCGCTTGTATGTTTAAAAAACTTAATTAAGAGAAACTTCTTTACCGACAAAAGAAATAGGAATAAATAACTCGTGATTTTATGAGCAATCAATACTGCACAACCAAATAAAA
The DNA here is from genome assembly GCA_027743785.1 of Sinhomidia bicolor. Lineage (NCBI taxonomy): Eukaryota > Metazoa > Arthropoda > Collembola > Entomobryomorpha > Entomobryidae > Sinhomidia > Sinhomidia bicolor. The sequence continues at coordinate 256 of JAHZMT010004587.1, read as the reverse complement.
CATTGTACTGCTTTAAATGTATATTTTCTTTACTTTGAAAACGACTTGCTGAAGTTGCAACGGTGGCTACTGTTATTAACATTATTGCTTACGTGAGTTTTGCATTTACATACATTTGAAAAAAGTAGAGAAGGTACATTGGACTTTTTTCTAATATTTCAATTAATGCTCAAGGATAAGTACGTATCTTTGTGGATCTGCATGATGTAGACTACACATCATGTTACATGATTCATGTACGTTGCTTTTACCACTA